>OU426868.1:2335000-2367500 GCA_911387685.1 Dolichovespula media
CTTATTTGGTCTACTAGAGTACTCGGCAATACTAGTAATCTGTCTTCTCTATTCCATTAAAAGATTGTTCGTTCTATGTCGGATGTTTAAAAATTGCCGGATGTAATATGCGAAGGTTAACTTGAAACTAATATAGGAATTTTTTCCAAGGAATCTCATAAAACACGCGATTCAAGTATATTACTCTTTTATAATAAGATAATACAAACAATATAAGGGAAAATTATGGATGTGTGTTAGTAGAAGAGGAGAAAAAAAGAAAAAGAAAAGGAAAAAATAAACTGGACAAATTCTTGTCGAACGTAATTTAATATTAAACGTTCTTGAAACACTTATCGAGAACGGCATACCATGAATCGTTGAAAGATATTCATTACACCATAGTAACAAGATCTCGCGTGTTTCTAAGAAATATAAAAATTATATATTTAAATTATATACACAAGGGGGAAAAAAAGATTTGCTTAGATTAAATATTAGTTTCCACTTAATAATACTATAAATCGTACAAATTTCACGAGAACTTCCTTTCTCTGAGGGCGTCTATATTTATTTATAATACGTATACGTGCAGTGTGAGTTAAAATCGAAAGTTAAAATGATTTCAAACCTTGAAACTATAATTCTCGACCTTGTAGATCTTTGCTCGTATGGAATTGATAGAATCTCATGTGGACTCTATAACATTAATAATACAATATAAGAATATATACTCTCTCGAGTTTGTTTTGGCTCGACATTGCATCGCAACAGACCTTTTGAACTTTCGAATTATCCCCAATATGTCTCGTTTTAAAGTCGAAGCAAATGGAAATGTTTAATCCTTTATATCTTTATTTTTGTTGTATTAAAAAGAAAAATATATACGTATATATAAATATACATAATACTGTAAAGCTTAATGAGCTGATTCGTAAGTAAAAAGTTTATTATAACAAAAAGTTATAATAATAATATGTATATATATATATATATCTTTCTCTTTCTATTTGTATTTCTCTATATTCCTTTTCCTTTCTCTCTCTTATTCACACATAAATTCTCCTCCTAAATTTTCTTTATCTCTTCGTCAACAAAATGCAAATATCGAATCACATTTATCAAGCAAAATTCGAATGGTATTTCGCATATTTTCGTTTCTGCCTCTCTCATTTCCTACTGATTTTCTTTTCGTTATGCAAACTTCTATCTTTATGACAATTTGCTCCTGTTCACTGACAAATGTTTTTCCCTTTAATGGATCTTAAAACATGAATTATTCATTTACCTTTCATCTCCAAGGTATGAACTATGATTAAACGTCTTCTCTCTTTCGGCAATTTCGTCATATTTGTAAAAATAATCCTTTCCCTTATTATATATATATATATATATATATATATATATATATATATACTCTCAGTGTGTTTTATTTTAATCGTCTTCAATTCAATTGTTCATTATCAATAATATTCAACTTATATGGTAAAACTTGTGGTATACAACTTCAGTATATAAATTAATTGTAAGGATTAATTTCTCGAGGAAAATAAAATGAAATAAGATATACGAGTACGTGACTTGAAAAAAAAAAGAAAAACCCCGGGCTCGACGTACGTGACGAAAATATCAGAAATGATGTTGGATAACATCCTTTATTGGAAAATATGATCTTACATGTAATATCTTTATTTTCATTTTTATCTTATTAGAAAAAATCGTACGTATCCTTGACAGGCAATGCAAATACTTTGTCACAATATTTTATATAGAAACAATACTTTATTTTTATCAATCGAGCATATACGAAAGGGAAACATTGACGAACTTTTGTAATTCGATGTGTCATTTTTGACCATTAATCGTCCCACGTTACGCGTGAAACAGTTTATTTGCAACGTGCTGTTTTGCTAACGGGTAATTAATTTAAATCGATTTTCGAGGAGGAAAGCAAAATATGTAACAACGGTGATATGCCAGTGACGGAAACAACCACTATATTTATACGATATAGATAATCGCTATTTGAAAAGTTAATGCTTCATTTTTTGTCGGTTTTCCATTTCTTCTGTTTCGTTATTTACCATCTACTCGTATATACGAGTATATACGAGTATATGGTAAATAATGATGACTCTCGAACACGTGAAACGAAATATCGTCTACCGATCCTATTACGATATTATCGAACCCGTTAGCATAGCCTCGCAAATACTTTTCACGTGTGAAATTTTCTTCTCTCGGATAAATAAACGAATAAAACCGAATTAACCGAATCGGAAATATCCTCGTAAAAATACTATGTTTCATCGGCGGCATAGTGCGGTGAGTCAATAAACCACACCCATACTTCGAATCAATTTCAAATTATACACCGCCATAAAATTTTATTATAAAAGTCAAGATCGTTTCTTTTTCTTTCTTTCTCTCTTTTTTTTTTTTTTTTAATTCTCACGACATCTCTCGCGAAAAAAAAAACGGTTTATATCGAAGTTACATGCATATCAATAAGATTAAGCATTTTGATGAGCAAACGAGGTTCCCTTCGCTCGAATTTGTTAAATGATAATTCAGTTTGTAGGTTGAATTTAAAGAAAAGCATACTTTCGAAAAAAATAAACGATATGTCTCTATTTAAGATGTATTGTATTTAAGATGTATTAAGATTAATACATTTTTATTCTTTATAATATTACTTTAAAAATGATCTTGCTACGATTGAAAGATAATTAACTTACGAATCTTCGAAATAATTTAAAGTCGTGAACCTTTTAATGCACCAATAATTTCATAGAGCGTATCATTTGAAAATTTTGCGAAATTAAATGTCTCCCGTTATATATAAAAGAAAGAAAAAAGAAAAAAAACTCGAGAAATAGAGCAGGAGAAAGAGAAAGAGAAAGAGAGAGAGAGAGAGAGAGAGAGACATAAAGGCAGAAAGAAAAAGAATGTCTTTGACAGGTAAAACTATACTAGTCGATAACCTTAAGATATCGATACAAACTTCTCTTTACAGAAATTCTTATCGCCGAGAACTCGTGCTCAACTATTCACGTTTCACATTTTACATAGCCAATATTTCGTCACTCTATTCCCTTTGCTCGCATATAACATCTCGCTCTTTCTCATTTCACATGCCATTTCTATTCTTCGCCATTTCTATTCTTCGCCATTTCTATTCGTTGTTTCTTCCACCGCACTTTGCCGTAACATGACGATACCTATTCATTGCGTTCTAGAAACATTTCGATATTGTTACGTGTATCGTATAGTTTATACGTTGGTGTTCATTATTTTCTTTTTTTATTTATTTATTTGTTTTGTTTTGTTTTTTCTTTTTCTTTCTATTTTTTTTTTTTTCTTTTTTTTTTTTTGGTAATACAAATTATCGATGTCGACAAATTATTCGTCGTAGCGTTAAGAATCTCCTTTCTGTTCGCGTGCGATGAATATTAAAAGAAGAGTCGTCGACGAGATCATCAACGATATGAAAACACAAACGAATAAAAAGATACCATTGATATTTGAATGAGAGATTCGTTCGATATTTTATACTACGGTGAAGAAAGAAAACAAAAAGGAAAAAAAGAAAAGAAAAAAAGAATGAGGAGAGAGAGAGAGAGAGAGAGAGAGAGAGAGAGAGAGAGAGAGGAGAACAGGAAATAAACGATAGTGTATGTCCCAGAAATTGAGCAATTTTTGTTTCTCTTTGGAACAAATGTTTTTCATCGATATTCACTAGTCCAAAGAATCGATCGATTCGATGCATCTCGAAACAATGGCGATAGCTGTTCGGAACCGAGGTACCCGCATTAACGTGCACGTATTGTCAATAAAAAGAACGATGCCGAGGCTTTGTAAATAATAAGCGTCGCATGAAACTCTCTTTTTCTCTCTCTCTCTCTCTCTCTCTCTCTCTCTCTCCTTCTTTCTCTATGTTCCTTTCCTGCTCTATCGATAGTTTCTCGATAGTAATAGAAGTATAATCATCGTCCTACTATCGACTTCTTAATAATCTCTTATCGTTCTTTCACGTGAAACTGTTCGTAAGAAGCACAGTTCCGTAATCGATAAGCAAAAATCGAATGAAAGAAATAAAAAGATATCGATTCTATTTTGTTCTTAGCATTTGTAAAATATCTTCGTTTCGTTTTCGAAATCGCATCGGTCTGTAAGAGAGCTCGCGAAGGATGGTACTGTGATATAACGTAAATTGTATTACGTATTATCACGAGAGTGATCGAAGAAAAAAATTATTCGAATGATACTTTAATTAATGTCGATACGATTATGCGTATAAGAGAGTGAAAAGGTCGACGAACTTTCGTAACATTGAAATATATTACGAGATCAATATTAATTAATTTTGTACGAAATTTGGACATCTTACAATTTCCAGTTAAACTATGGTCGAATACTATAGTTTAATCATATTTAAGCAGCCATTCGCCCGGTAGTACTTGGGTAGTATCGAATTAGATTTCGATGTATCCACAAGTAGTACCGACCCAGGTCTCACCGCGTGGAGGTTGCTGCTTCCGGAGACCCACGAGCTAAACGGAAACTCTTCCACTTTAAAAACTCTACCGTAATATTCGAGATGATGTGAGCTTAACGAGAATTCAAGTATCGACGTTTACCGTAGGTGTTAGAGTTGAAATGTTAATAATAATGGTGTATTAATTAATTACAACGTAATCGTTCGCGTCGATTCGGACCTCTTACGTTCTCGACATGGATCGAGGAGTGATCGGAGTGACTGAAAAATGCAGTTCCTACTTAAGAAATTCTGTGATGCCTACCAAACACTCGACCGCGATTTAGGTCGAAATTCAGAATGGATGATTTCGTAGCTGGTTGAAAATGAGGTAGGTCGATATCGACGTTAGTCGAGATCCTCTTTAACGATGCACTACGACTCTAATTCGCGATAATTACTTATTGACGGACGGTCATTGAATTTTCCTTCACCGAAACTCTAATATATCGTATAAATTCGGTCTGCCCGAGACTGTTAAAAAAAGAAAAAGAAAAAAAAAAAGCTTTACGCGAGCAAACACTGACTCTAACACGACTGCATCGCACGTATCCGATGCAAATTTACTTGTTATATTTAAATCGCGAAATGCGAACGAACAAACGCCGCTTCTACTTCGCGAATTTTTGCCTTTCATTTCAACGATACGAACAAACACGATTTCATCGTCATCGTTACGTGCGCTATTGGAATGAACGTTTTTCAACAGAAACAAAAGAATGAATAAATAAAAGAAAATTATTAGTATCGTTGTTGTAATAAGTAAGTTCAAAAAATGCCATGACTCGTCGTTTGAATCTTCATCTTTAAAATGAGACCTTGTTCATCGAAGTCGTTTAAAAATTATGATGCCTGGATTATGTTTGTCGACGTGAAACATTGTGAAATATGATGTGACGATGAGACTTAAAAATTACGATATATTATATAAATCGATAAATGATTCTCATTACTTTATTTATTTCATATCAGATGCAAATCACAGTGTATTGAACGATATTATATTCCCTCTCTCTCTCTCTCTCTCTCTCTCTCTCTCTCTCTCTCTATCTATCTCTCTATCTATCTCTCACTCTCTCAATCTGCACGCAATCAGACACATTCTCTTTATTGTTTTACTTCGACTGTCTCTTCGATGCCATTCGTTCTCTCTCTCTCTCTCTCTCTCTCTCTCTCTCTCTCTCTCTGTCTCTCAGCACCATTGTTTTCCACGTTTATTGCATTTTTAACCGTCACGACGCGTCGTCCTTCGCTAAAGGATTTATCGAAATCGTTTTCCAATGTTCTTAAAGCGATAGTGAACTTACTCTCTTTTTCTTTCATGCGTTTCTTAACATCGCGTGAATAAATTAAGAACGAAAATGGAAATTCATCGAAGGAGAGAGAGAGAGAGAGAGAGAGAGAGAGAGAGAGAGAGAGAAAGTAAAGAAGAAAAATGAGAAAAAGAAGCAAGCAGCAAAGCCTTTTAACGAGCATAAGAAAATAAATAAATAACAGACTTTTTTAAGGGGGGGGGGGGATATTTGAAGAGCACGGGAAAGCTTTCCATAAGAAAAACGAGCATCATTCCGAGCTTTACTCCCTATAACGTTTCTAAATATCTTTAAAACAATGCGCACCCTTATACGGTCATCAATTGGATCCGAGAAGCATCATTTTTATTCGCTCGTTCCAAAATAATGTTTTCCATTAATTTTAATTCCCCGATTCGTACACCCCGGCCGTTTCCAATTCGAGCCCTTAAAAATTCGTAAATAATATCAATACTAATCTGACATCGTTTATTAAAGGATATCCATAGAAATAAAAATTGAAATAAATTTGAGTACGTGCAAGGATATATAACAAAACACAAAAATATAGCCCCGTACAGGATGAACTTTGAAAACTTTGTTGTTGTTTTGTTTTGTTTTCATTGTTTTTTATCTCAGTAAAATTTTTCGAAATGATCCTCCGATATTAAACTTTTTGCAAGTCATATTTCTTTTTTCTTTCTAAGTGATGTTAAACTTGCAATCTTTCGGACTATTTCACACACACACACACACATTAACGAACAAAAATATATATTCTTGATGTATCTCCACGTGATATCTCTGACAATAAAAACTTGTTTCGAAAACTCGTTAGAAGTTGTCGCACACACGAGAAATAATATTATATAACTAAACTCCGTCAGAGAGAGAGAGACAGAGAGAGAGAGAGAGAGAGAGAGAGAGAGAGAGGAGAGCTTCTCCTAAATTTCACTGAATGTATGTATTAATGATTCACGATGGAAACGATGGCTGCGAGGGGATTGCCTCTTGAGAAAAGCCTTACAAATACATTTGAAATGTAGTCCGACTAGAAGCGACAGATCTCCTCCATTGAAATTCGGATAAAGCTGAAATTTCATACGATCTCTCTGTCTCTCTGTCTCTCTTTCTCTCTCTCTCTCTCTCTCTCTCTCTCTTTTCCTAACTAGTCACTCCTGCTATTCCATTTCATTCTTTTGTCTCTAAGCCGTGCTTAGTACGATCGAATAAAACCCTAATGTAACACCAATTCTAACACTAACATTGACATTAATTCGTTACATGCGATAATTTCGTTCCTTCGATATCACGATTCCCTTTTCCCTTTCGAATTATCTACAACATGGATATAGAATTCTATCCATCACTATCCCTTACATCCCTTTATTTTATCATTCGTATTAACGCCTCCGCTATGTTTTATTTATTTATTTATTTATTTATTTATTTATTTTTTTTTTATACATTTTTCATTTTATTATATCATTACATATTAACGCATGTTTAATAAACATATCGAGTGATATAATATGAAAAGTGTTAAAAGAAAAGGTATCTCCCTCTCGACGAAAATATTCTCGTCCAGGATGAGGACGAGAAATTGTTTGGCATAATTAACGCGACCCAACGACCCAATTTCGTAATGGAGAAAAAAAGATGGCTCGAAAAGGGAAAAGAGAGGAAAAGAATCGAGGGAAATGGAAAGGGAGAAGGATAGAAAGATCTACATAGTACATGGGTAACAACGTGTATAATATATTTAATTGGCGTATCACGTATCGCGTATCTAGCAAATCGAACAAATTCGAAAGTAGAACATATTTCTCTGCTAATTTCATTCACAATTACGGCTTACAATTATCAAATGAAGTAAAGGAGGGTTTATTAAATTATCACTACGAATGTTACCATGTAAAAATTACTTAAGAACGTATCTTCTCATTTACGAACGTAAACGGGGGCTACATTGAATTTAATTTAAAAAAAAAAAAAAAAAGAAAAAAGAAGATGCAGTAATTTTTTCGACCTTTCTTGATTCTTTCGCACAAGAGAGTAGGTAGATATAAGATAAATACTAAATACTACAGTTTATTATTTCTATAGAATGATTCAAATGATAACCATAGACCGGTTGCAACAGTCGTTTTGAAAGAGAAAACGTGGTTACAAGTAGTGTACCTACCTAACAGCTGAAAAGGAAGGCTTTAATGAAAATTAAAATGAGGCCTTTAAGAACGGACGTTCTCCTAAACAATTTTTGTTGCAATTATTCAATGAAAGAAGTTTGAATCTTTTTAAAATAAAATAAAATAAAATAGAATAAGATAAAAAAGAGAGAAAAATGGGGAAAGAGAGATGACGTATGGAAAACTGAGAATATTCCTAGATGCTATTCTACCATTTGTCTGCCACATTATTTAAAGTGCAGTAATTAATTATGCAAAGCTATTAACTAGAAAGCATTAGTGAAACGTCGGCGAACCTATCGATTCATTTTTTTTTTTTTATACTTAAATACATCTTGAAAAAAAAAAGAGGAAGAAAAAAAATGTAAGAAAAAGTCATTAATCAAACGTTTCAGATAAAAAGTATAGAATACGAATCGAAAAATGTTCGAACGTTGACGAAATAGCTGTGAATTCTTCGTTAATAAAATTATCGTGCTAACGTTCAATTAGATAAATCGAAATAATTTATCAAAGGATACGAACGGATGACATTCGATTTCAGCGTAACCATTAGAACTTAATTAATTAACGTGACCTTGGCGGCTTTCGTCGTAAAATCGCCGCGAGAAGATACTCGCCACGTTGATTTCACAAGAGAAATGATATAGTTTGATTTGAATGGTTTCTCTCTATTCGACAATGTGAATACATACATACATACATACATACATACATATATATATATATATATATATATATATATATATATATGTATCTCCTATACTATTTGCATATATATCACTATAGAGGGAATAATACCTATATAACAAGTTTTCTACTCTTCTGACCAAATTTCACGTGGTTCAGTTAACTTCCTAAGTTAAACTGCAAAATATATATATATATATATATATATATATATATATATATATATATATATTGGTATGTTTAAAAAAAAACGTACTATCGTCGATTATCGCACCTTCGGAAAGCTGTTTCATTTATCAAAATAGAATCTTTTGATATAGAGCATATGTGTATGTGTATATATATATATATATACACGCGCACGTGCCATATATTTAGCTACATATGTATGTACCCATCATACATTATACATTCCGGATTTTTCCCCTACTTCATAGATAATCTTTTCCTATTCGTGAACCAGAAAATCTGAGATATTTGGCAGTATAATTCAACAAGACATTATTATATAAAGCAGTATAAAAAACACATATAACTATATTCCGTAATCGGCCATTTTCCGATAGCAATGTAGCCAGATAACCATTATCATATGCCATACTCATAATATTTTGATATGCAGCTGATACTATACATTCCCTAGTATTATTTCTCTCTCTTTCTTTCTCTTTCTATCCATCTATCAGAATATCTGTTTATCTGTCTATCCATCCATCCATCCATCCATCCATCTATCTATCTATCTATCTATCTATCCATCTCTATCTATCTGTATCGTCGCAATAATTATTCACATAACTATTCAATAACTGATAACACAATGTTCACGAGCTTGATGATTAATCAATGTCCTTCTAATCTTTTTAGAAAAGTTTTGTTCGAAAATCGTATCCCGATAAAAGAATTACATACGACAAACGTCTCCCTTCGATGCTCCTCCCTTCGTTACAAAAGTTTGTCCTTGTGGAAGAATGTAATTTGGTAATAAAAAACTTTTAGACAAATTTCATTAGCCCCGTGACAATTTTCTCATCCTAAAATACAGACGAGATATTACGCTTTACTTTGTTTTTTTTTTGTTTTTTTTTTTTTTTTTTTTATTCTTCTTTGGCAACTTTTCTTGAAAATATTTCTCATATATACGAAGAGTTAATATATTTAAGATATTATTTAAATAAACTCTATCTAACGATTTATGTATACAAATATCTGTGTGTATGTGTGTGCGTGTGTAATAGACGAGAGAAAGGATGTTAATAGCAAAATCAGGTAGAACGCAAATCAGTATAACCAAGTCTAACGATATTTAGCTAGGACGTAATTTGCTCGACAAAACCTTCCTTACTAGTGACACTAAAAGCCCTTGCACGTGCCCTAATATACATACATATACATAAATATGTCTACACGGGAAGGTCATTATATACACTCATGTCATACGATCCCGCAACAATGGCCCAAGCGTACTCGTATTTCATAGCCCACGGCTACGCGCGTATGTGTATATATACATTTATTTATATAGATACATATCTTTATGCACTTTTTATTAATGCAATAATATATTAAGAGGAACATTGCTATTACTCTTAAAGTTATGTCTGAAATGTACCTTTACAAGCTCATTTAAAATTCTAAAACTAGAAAGCTGTACTTTTTTACGCCATCATATATCAAAAAAAAAAAAAATATATATATATATATATCTGTACTTCATACTGTCTTCGAAAGATCTACTAATTTAGAACTTATCTCGAACAATTTCTCTTTGAAATTCATTAATACGATAACACCTGACCATAAACAATTGATCAAACGTATGACAATTTTTATCATATAAGACGAGTAGAATATGTTTCGAAAAAAAATAGAAAAAAAAAAAAAAAAACAGAAAAAGAAATCTTGTCCATCATGAAAGACAAATAAAGTTCTACCGACAGATAAAGTTAATCTTTCTTCGACTTGAAACGGATATGCTACTTCTTTTATATTATATTGGATATATCGTGTTAACAATCCTGAACCAATAACTACGTCTCTTTTATCGAAGTTATTGAAAGAGTATTAAAAAGAAATTTCTAAAGAACAGAACTCGTGCAAACAAGGTACAGAAGAAGTTAATCTCTCTTTCTCTCTCTTTTTATATGTATATATATATCGAATTGAGATACTTTTAAACATGAGAGATAATTGATCCGAAGGAATCGATCTTCTTTTGTGAAATTGTCGAAATCATTAGATAAAAACTATTTCTGAAAGGAACTTCGAAGAAACTTTCGGACAAACGTAAGAAGCTTCTCGACGTTTTCGTAAGAGCAAGGAAAAATCGATAGCCACAGAGCAGTTTTTCGAGAGCACAATCTTCGGGTCGTAAAATTCCCAAAGAAGATTGAACCGTTCGAAACTCGAACTTGTTATACGCGATGGCTTAGCTTTGAATTGGATCGAACGACGACACTGAATCTTAGGTATATATATATATATATATATATACTCGTTAATTTTGTATCTACAAAGATCATCTCTATTTTTACCCTATTTACATATATCGACAATTGATCAATCTTATAATACAGTATATATGTATATATATATATATATATATATATATATATATATATATATATATTGTAATTTTTATCTTAATCTAAGAATTTTTTTGCGGGGGAGGAGGGGGGAAATAAAAGTAATCATTATTTTATCGTAATAGGACATCGAAGAATAAAATATTGAGTTCAATTATTTACTACATAATAGACTTCGACTTTAAAGGATGAAACGCGATAAACGAGAGAAGAAAAGACGATAAATCCATAAATATTATATCTATGAAAGAAAAATATTGATTGAATATCGAAATATATTAATGGCTTAATATTTCGCGTTTGAAACAGTCAAACATAATGAAAGATGATACGTTACCGTAATTCATAGCGATCCCTTTCCATCATAATTCATCAAGAACGTGATCCTCTTTGCAATAAAAGGTCGATAAAAGAGAAAAAATAAAAGGAAGATGTATGTGTGTCGGTCAACGTGTTCCTCGCTGGAAAACTAAAATTAACGAGGTTAAAATTGACGCATACTCAATGGATACTTGAAAAAAGAAAAAAAAAAAAAAAAGAAAAAAGAAAATTACAAATATTAATTTTCCTCGTATCCGGGCAAAAAGAAAAGAAAAAAAAAGGAAGAACTTCCTTTCTCCTGTTTTTTTTTTTTTGTTTTTCCCCAACATTTATGCAAGAGGAAACAATTAATAAAAGCCCTTGGCGTATACTGACTAAATATTTTATGATAAAAAAAACAACAGCAACAACAAAAATAATCAAAAAAGAAAAGTTAAAAAATGCTTTTGTGTATCGCCTTAAAATATTTATGCATGTGCATGTACATATACGAATCAACTTCGTCGTTATACCGTTCTACCGTAAAACGTTTAATACTTTAACGAAACACCCTCATCAACGAGTATACAAAATTTATCCGAGCCATCCTCGAAGCATAATTAATACCGTTCGACATGATGAAAATCATTGTGTATAGTATACCTCCCGACGATTAGATTAAATGAACAAATAAAATATTTCCCTTCGCGTATTCACAATTTCTTTCGCGCGTTTAAATCGATTTAAAGAACGCGATATAACGTAAATCGTTAAAAAAAAAAAATAAAAAAAATAAAGAAAAACATACAAATGCAAACGAAAAGCCGATTAAGTACGAGGTCGAATATATACGCAAATAGATTATCCGTAAATATTATATTCAAATCCAAATGAGAGAAAGTGGAAAAGAGAGAGAAAGAAAAGGATGAGAACAGTTGATGATTCGGGGAAAAAATCGAACAACTGGTGATTATCATATTTATACACAAATAAATAAATAAATAAATAATAATAATATTCTCTAATAAAACAATCTTTTTATTGTATATATATATATGTGTGTGTGTGTGTGTGTACCAACGTAAATTATCTGACATTTCTAATCATTTATCATACTGTTTCCTATTTCTAATATACCAAGGAAATGTTTTCTTTTCTCATTATTTCGAATAATCTATCTTCTAGTAGATTATATATATATATATATATATATATATATATATATATATATATATCTGAAGTATGAATCAAGTAAAAGAAAAATAATACTTGCCCATCCAGAGTCGGCTTTATTAATCGATTATTGTACCATGTTGGGTTTGACATAAATTCTACTGCCATTACTTTAACGATCTACTGTATTATTCCGCAACGTCTCGATGCACGGACAGTTTGATGTATGCTCGTACCAATTCATTGGAACGCGGATGCATATGCTCAAACACACAACAACAACACAGATACGTGCGGACACAAAGGCAATATGATCGAACATAGTTGGCGTGAATATCAACGCGAAATTGCTTTGACAGAAATTATCGAACGCTTCCATGTCACGAAGTGAGAGAAAGAGAGAGAGAGAAAGAGAGAGAGGTAGAGACGAAAAAGGATACGGGAGATCTAAAATATAAATGCAGTTGTTCGAAAAAGCTTGCAACTATCTAGATCAATTTAAGATCGAGCGATCTAGCGATCGTTCTTATACGAGCCATCTGAAAGGAACGACCGATCAAAAGGAGAGACTATCGTTTCTAGTACACACCCTATCGCGCGCACACCCACGCCCACGTGTGCACACACACAGGAGCGCGCGCGCACGCACACATACATATGTTTACACACTAACATACCTTTTCTCACTTTAGTAGAGAAAATACGATCTGGTATAAAAGTTTTGTGCGACCTACGCTTCGTTTGTCCTCGACAATCGAAGAGGAGAACGTTTCAGAGGTCAGAACGAACGATCATCAAATCCATATCCAATTGTAGGGCTTGCTCTCGTTACATTTCTTTTTATATTCTTATTCTTTCTTTCTCTTTTTCTCTCACTCTCCCTCTCTCTCTCTTCCTTTCTTCTGCTTCCTTCTCTCGAGTGAAAGGAATAAAATCAAGATATACCTAAATGATATTATATTTCGTCAAAATGTGCAACGTGCAATTGTTTCCTTTTATAGTAGAAATATAAAAAGAATTCGAAATATAAAAGAAATCGATTTATTTCTTTATTTAATATAAACCACACGCGACTTCGCATTCGTCTGAGAAAAAGAAACGAATCGAATTGTATCGTTAACGTTCGTCAACAATCTATGAATGATCATAACGATTCATATTATATCAATGAAAGTTACGTTTTTACGCGATATACGATCGTACGTAATATTTAAATAGCGTTAATATGACGTTAATTACGTTTCCATTGCATTGCCAAATGCAAAGTTTCAACTTTCTTTGTTTCGCCATTTTTCTTATTTCTCCCGTCTTTCTCTGTGTATTCTCCCGTTGCTAACAACAAGGCCACTTTTGAATGAGCAAATTTCTTCATTAGACCAAAGAAGCAAAGAAAGAAGGAAAGAAAAATAAATACAAAAAATGCCGTTTTCTCATCGCTGAGATAATAAACGAGGGGCTTTTTAGACGGTCAAGTGTAACGACAATCGACCTAGTTTACTACTTCAAGAGGAAACTGTACGAATGACGTTCATGTCGTAACAATTTGATCGAATAAAAGTAACGAATTATACATACTACATCATATAAATACACATACAAACACACACACACACACACACACATGCAGCATAACAATAGTTCCCTCGAGTATATTGCAGAATGTAATATTATTCGACGTCCATACGTACTAAAAATCCAATACAACATTTGGCCTTTATAATCAATTTTTATTTGTTTTTATTTTTGTTTTGTTTTGTTTTGTTTTTATACGCATTACGTAAACGCTTTACTTATCTCACTGGCACTAATTAAATACTAATTAAATAATTACAATAATAAAAACGAACACGAGATCGTTCAGTATTTTCCTTCTAAATTAATTAATTAATTCATTGGTACAATAAAAATGGATTAAATATGCATATATGTATCTACCGTTGCTTTTATTAGAAACGATTATAAAAATTATCTACGTCCCTGTGATTTCGAGAATTAATATCATTTGGGATTACATTTTGTTTCGAATCAGATACGATTTTCTTTTATATGTCAGTAAAGTTTCTAGATCGTAAACCTGAGTACTAAATCCGATACCCGATGCATTCTTTTAACAAGACGAACTTCGCAAAACATTCAACAGTATTAAAAAATTAAGCGACATCATTGTTCATTATTTGCATATAAAATTAAATTTATAATAGAAAAAACGATTCATACTCTATTATCAAAGACTTCGACCAATTATCCGTATAAAAGTTTACGCCGTTTGTTATTTATTGTGCATTGCCACGTCAATAAAATGCAAATAAAATTTCCCTCGTTTTCTTCATTGGCAAGTTCTCCCTTTCTTTTTATGAAAATCTTAATGACGATGTTTGTTAACGTTAAAATCTCTAAGTTATTCGAACTATCTAGAACACCAATCGAGATGAAGAGAAATGATAAAGTAAAGTTCTGTTACTTAATGCTCGTACGAAAGCTTTTATCTAAATGAAGAAAGAGAGTTAGATAGATAGATAGATAAAGAGAGAGAGAGAGAGAGAGAGATCTTGCTGTTTGACAAAGAAGTTAAGAAAATAGGATAAAAGATAATTTTGACAGAAATACTTATTATATATTTAACGATTCGATATCATGAATTTCGATGTTAGAAATAACGAAAGGTATTCGTCAAAATTAACTGGCGCGATGACATAATCGATTTCATCGATAAAATGAATCGATTAATTGTCAGCTCAGAAATGACCCAATTACGAAAGAAAATCTAATTGGCCATTGACCCATTTGATATTTGTCTTATTTTCTTATTTACACTGACACAGGACAAAATTAAATTCAGTAAAAATTTGTCATTTCGACCATAATATCCTTAACATTTCTAAACTATTTGACGGTATACGGAAGCAACGAGATTACCACGATTTCACTCCAAGTACACTTCTTCCCAGGGGAGCTACTCCCTTTGTTAAAGGCACTCGTGGTGAATCAAGCTCGTGTATTCGAATAGTACGAATGTTCGAGCGATTCGGTAACGTGTGTTACGAATGAATACCTCATGGCTTTGTCAACATGTAGTGAAACCACATTTTACCATGGAGACTTTGATCCGGACTACGCTACAAACAAGCTGACTATGTTTAGTCTACCCTTTACTCATCTCCGTCCCTTTCTCTGTCCCTTTCTCTTTCTCTCTCTCTCTCTCTCTCTCTCTCTTTCTCTTTCTCCATCCATCTATATCCGTCTTTACCCCCTTCTCTCTCACAGTGTTCACTCCAACATTCGCACCTTTCGACATCGAATTAGTTCCAACAGGGTGATGCCTTGTCACTCTAAGGTAGCTTAAACTAGAATTGAAATCGACCTAACTCTCTGACCGAAAATTCTATCTCACTTTAATTCCTACAAGAATATATTTGTTTCTCTCGCTCACTCAAGCACTTTCTCGCTCTGTCTAACACTTTCATCTTCCACGTTACAAATGCAAATACTTTTTTTGGTCATCCTTATTTGGTATGTTTGAAATTTGCTCGCGTCTAAACGCGCTTTAATTTGATAAAAAAAAAAAACAAAAAAAAAATAAAAAAAAAGAAAAAGAAACTTCTACCTAGAATTTTTTAATGGACGTGTACGTATCATGAAAATCGTGGAACCGAAAGAAAAAAAAAAAGAAAAAAAGAAATTTAGAGAAGATCGACGAGATTGTAATTTTTATATTTTATTTATGAATTCCGGCTTTTTAATATCGATAAACGAGTAACAAAGCTCATCCGTTTGCTTTCGATCAATATGTACGTATTGGCTTGCAACGAATTTTAGTATTTCTCTTTTTCAAAGCTTAAAAATCTCTTCTCCCCGTTATTTACGTATATTCCATATATTCCGTATACCGCACTTTTTAATTATGACGATCACGAAAGTAACATCAGTGAGACGAACGTAATGAAACTGAGGCATGTATTTAATTAGCGTGCTATCACAATCGAGATGAAACGGAAGGTAACAAAAGTTCAAGAAAAAAAAAAAAAAAGAAAAAAGAGAAGAAGAATGAAAATATAACGAATGATAAAATTAATGGCAAAGCATTGAAATAATATTCGATGACGGTGTGAAAAATCGACGATAATTAACTCGTGGTAATCGTCGCAAATCGTTTATGCATAAATAAGTGAAATAATACGGGGGGGGAGGGAAGAAAGGGCGTCGGAGGGAGGAGGGTGAAAATTTATTTTCTTTGGTCGAAGAAGGAAATTATTGTAAATTATCGTGAACAGAAAAACATCGATAAACTATAAGCTTAAAAAACTCAATCGAGCGTACCCGTGAAGCTTAGTATTTGCTCGGCGTTAATGGAAATGTAATTAAATTACAAGCATGCTACCATCTACATCCTTGAATCCTGGTAGAGTGAAGGAACGTTTGTATATATAAGAAACTATTTCGTTCACCAATTAATTTCCAATTCGTTCCGTGTTACGAACTAGTGGAAAATTACTTCCCACCCACTCACCCCCCCCCCCCCTCCACCGCACTTTTCTTACTTTCGTACGATAACTCTTTTAATTATAATTAAATATAAGAGTTAATGATAGTAGTCGAGAGATATCATACACTTTTTCTTAAAAATTCATTTGTCATTAATGGTCATTAATTTTATGGTCGTAAACATAAAAGACGAAAATTTTTTAAACACCTACATACAAGAATAGAGTATATGTCATCGTTATCGGAACTACCTAAATCACCGTAAAATATTTCTTTGGCAAAAAAAGAAATTTATATATATATATATATATATATATATATATATATACATATAAATAAAAAAAGAAAAGACAAGACTAGTACCGTACAGTCTGATAAGGGTATTTATCAACCAACAGTGTCCCTCTCCTTTCACCTCTCGCGAAACACCATTAATCTGAAATGTCGATAATTCTCATATATTACAGAACGAAAATTCTCGTGTTTTGTCATCGAATCGTGAGCATCTCTCTTTCTCCCCTCTCCCCCATCTCTTTCTTTTCCCGACTTAATCCCATGAGATACATGTGGATCTATGGTTATAGAGATAATGGGGATCTAGGAAAAACGAAGGAAGGAATATCTAGGAGATTTTATCTATCGTGTCGACGTTTTGATTCATGGAAAGCCACCTCGGATGCATGCGACAAAAAAAAAATTTACCTAATTATCTATACATTCGAAATCAAAATTTATTATATAATTTCTTTATGTCGAAAAGAAATATCGAGTCAAACGATTCCTCTTGGAAACATAAAAGTAACGACGCAGCTAGACAATGACAATCGATCCTTACTGAAATTACTTGTTGCAAAGAAAGTCCCATCCGAAGGGATGGAACAGGCTTCCATCTCGCTTCGTTACATCGAAATTGAGCGGATGAATATCTCCTTCTATCTCACTCTCTTTCTCACCTCTCTCTCTCTCTCTCTCTCTCTCTCTCTCTCTCTCTCTCTCTCTCTCTCTCTAGCCTATGCTCTTGTTATTGCCACTCCCTTTTCCACTTTCCTTCAGCCCCCTCCATCGGTTCCATCGACACAATATCGCCGTAATTCACTGAAAGTCTTTGACAATATTGCAGTTTTATAAAACTTACGATAAATTCGTCGAAGAAGAAAAAAGGAAAAGACGGAGATGAAAAGAAAAAAAAAAAAAATAAAAAACAAGAAGAAAAAGAAATTTCAATTAACTCATTAAAATGTTCTCCAATATAAAAGAAAAATAGGAACTATCTGTCTATCCTATCTATCCTATCTATCTATTTATCCATCCTTATTAATATGATCATTATTAAATAGAAAAGTTCGTAAGGTTGCATCGTAATTAGATTTATTTTCCCCGTGTCAAGTTGAAAACCGGTTAAGTGTTATCTCCGTCTACGTGGCTACCTGTGTTCTCATGTATTTTCATATTATTTACTAATAAAGTACTGGCATAGTATTACTAATTACACCAAAGTGTATCAAGAGAATATCTCCCACGACCGACTCTCCTTTGCTCTTTCGGTTTCGTGTACGCATTATATAATACCAATACCGTAAAATAATGTATTAGAATTTGTATAATTATATATAGCATATAAGAGCATAGAATGCACAATCGTGTTATGAACGTCATGTATTAAATTACTATTTAATCATATCTCATACGGATACTATTCTACATAATTAGATATATATCATTGAAAAAGAGAAAAAAAAAAGAAAAGGAAAAATACAGAAAATTTTAATTGCAAGAATATTTTTCATTAAAAATAAATGATAATTTTTGATATCCTTGGAGATAATCGAATACAACATAGTTTAACGGGATACCGAGCAAGCCTGAATCGTATATCAAAGGATATTTGATTTCTCTAATAATATTAATTGTAAATGACGCGTACGAAATGTATGAACTTCGGGTTGAACTATCAAAGGAAAATGATATTTGCTCTAGAATTCGAAAAGTCATAAACCCGATCGATATTTAACATATATACGTGCATACGTCTGCGAGCCTAACCAATTAATATCTAACGAATAATCTTTTGTTGAAATTGTGGATTCGATGTTTTTTTGCGTTCTTTAATTTAAATTAACATAATAAAACTTTTGGAGTCTTCAAATGTATAGTAAAATTACGAGGCTGTAGATATGTATCTTACGAATGCCCGGTATCTGATGAAACACGTGATATCGTGGAACAAATAGTTGCAATTTTTTATACCTTCCAATGTGCTATGTAATCCTTTAACCCGCAAAGATAGCACTTTGTGAATCCGTCAGGACTAGAAAACAAGACATAGAACGCAAATTATCTCTTTCACGAAGAATGCTTTCACGTGTTCGCGTGATTGCAAAGAAACGTAGATAGATTTTGTCTTCAGAGATTTGTATTTTTTTCTTCTTTTTTTTTTTTTTTATCTTAATTACTTTCTCTTCTCTCTAATTTATTTTTTTTCTTTTTTTTTCCCTTTTTATTCCTTTTCATTCATTTCCTAATCGTATTAAATGAAAAACCGACTAATCTGATCTACCAAGATCCACAATATTCCGTTACAGTATTCACTTCTGATTAGAAACGTACTACTACGTTGACGTAAACTTGCTAAACCAATAAAGTCTCGTTACGTAGTAACAATTACATTGACAAGCATTGTTCCATAACAACGAAACGAACTGTAATCATTTGTAATTCATTGACACGAAGCATAAATATGAAAAGCGATCCGACCGATAGTACTTGACAATATTTCTATCCAGTTTTTTACTTCTATAAAAAAAAAAAAAAAAAAAAAAAAAAAAAAAAAAAAAAAAAAGAAAACAAAGAAAAATTATCGTACGAAGTCAAAGTGACAGATTTCAAAAAATACGTCAAGGAAGAACAAAAAATAAAGTACAAATCCCCGATGTTGTTTGGTACTAAGTAATTCTTCGGCAACATTATTACACGCGTTAATGAGAAAAGCTAAAAGAGATCGTGACGATAAAGGATCCTCAATTCCCAGTTCTGCTTTCTACAAGTATATCTAAACTCGTACGTTGTAAGGATCAAGGATATTCCCATGTGAATCAAAATCATCGACCGAAACCACTCGTCGTTCTGACGAACCATTAAGCCCATTCAAGTGATACGATCCCACGATCTCTGTGTGATCTGCTGAGGAAAAAAAAAAAAAAGAAAAAGAAAGAAAAAGGTAGAAGACCCGTAGAAAAAGGTCGGATGGAAGTACAATGGGCGAAAATAAAGACCGCATTCCCTTCGCGTAGATTTTCTGAAACAAAGCAATGATTCGTCCTCTCAAGCTCTCCTGTATTCGTCAGTTGGGAACGATATCAGCCTCTTGCAGATGCATTTGCATTCCTACCTATCTGCATTTGCAAACTAGGCCTTCGGGATTACAGATAATCCTGAATATAGAACACTGCAAATATCAAAGCGGAAAGCACACGGATTAATACTCGAATTGCTTTTGTTTATGAATCAACACACTCGACGACTTTTATACCTCATTAGATATTTTTAAAAATCGTCTAAATCCTTGGAAGAATGATATAATACTCTAATGCTATCACGATCGAACAGATTTGATAACGTATCCAAACGATAATACGTACAATACGTACAATTAACTAATAACAATTAAACAATATTCATAATACCTTTCAAGTATAAATCGTAATAAAAATTTTTAAGTTAACTTAATCTCTCTCTCTCTCTCTCTCTCTCTCTCTCTCTCTTCGTTCGAAAATTATATTTAAACATAATATATAAATATATATATGTATATGTTGCATGATTATTTGTTAAGAGTGTATGTCTAATAGTAATTTGAAATTTATCGAATAAAGATTGATCATCCTATAACATAAATTAACACTCTGAGAGCTAGCTACCGTCTGATTCCTTCCTGATAGCTGGCAGCTATGTGTTTACATTTTCTTTCACGTTATTTCTCTTCTTTTCGAGTTGAGAACTAAAAACAACAACAACACGATGTACGACGTTGTTTCATCCACGGCAAAAGGCATTTCTTTTTCATTAAACTCTCGTCCTCGCAACTTTCTCTCTACGACGAGAGAAAGGGTGAGGGAGAATGCGTCAGAACATTGAGAAAGGGAAACACGTTAAAAGCGTATAATTAATTGCAACCACGGACTGTTATTCCTACTCGAAAGAAGCACTAACAAGCATTATCAAAATTATTTACGTTATGTACAAAATGTATGGCTTACGCAAAAAATATTTTTTCATATAATAATAAAAATTAAAATTCCTATAGTTTTTAAATTTTCATTTCAATGGTTATATAAGTTGTTCTTATTTAGAAATATTCGCCAAATTCATTACAATAAGACAGCACAATAAGATCATTATTGGATAGTAATATAAAATAATGATAATCGATTAGAAAGAAATTTTTCTACGATATGAATGTTAAATAATAATTAAGATTAAAAAAAAAAGAATTAATTGCAATATCGAGCAATGGTCATTTATAAATACAATATTTTCTAATCAAAATTCCTTATTTCTATATTACTACAGCGTATAACTTATGTTAGAAGATAAAACGACATTAATGGATCAACAACTTGGCAATTAATGCCACCAGATCCGATTTCTAATTGAGAGGAATCTTACAAGAGTTTCTTGCGAGATACGAACGGAAAGAAGAACGGAAAAAGATTAGGAAATAAAGTTCTTCGAATCAAAGAGGGGTGGATTACCAAGGTATAAGCGCCGACAGAGGGATAGTTATAAGTATATAAAATGGAGTGAGAACAGTTTTGAAGAACCTTGCCTCGAGAAACTTCAGATACATGCTTAAGCAGTCAACGTAACTCTTACTCTGTTAGACAAACTTTTTAACAAGCAGTTTCTCTGACGAACTTCAGTAAATGTCAGTTTTCACGCCTCGTAAACTGAACCAGACGAAGGTTAAACATGCCTATGGCGTTAAATAAAAACGAGTGGAAGTGTGAAAGAAAGGACAAAGATGAAAACAAAAAAAAAAAAAAAGGGGGGGATAAAGAAAAAGGAAAAAGAATTTAAAGGAAAAGAGGATAAACTTCTTCTTTTTTTCTTCTTTCTTTCTTCCGCGACGAAAAGAAATTCAAGAAAGGTCCACACAAGGTGAAATAGTTGAATGAATCCTGCGCGGCAACACGTATTTTTATGTAAATCTGAAGCATCTCATCTCGTTCCGTTCCGTGAGCACGAAAGCGTTCGGCTCTGTGCACAATGTAATTTCCAAGCCCAAGCGATCTCGCACTACTGCATTTCCTTCAACGTGTATATGTAATAACTACGTGTACATAAAAGTATATGGAAGTATACGTGCAGGATATATGTGTGTGTGTGTGTGTGTGTTTGTTTAGGTATATATCTATGTATATATGAATATATATATATATATATATATATATATATATATATATATACATACACACACACACACACACACACACACACACACACACACACACACGTATATTATATACTGCAGTATGCTAGTTCCTTTTCCACACCTACTACCAATACCATAGCTAGTATTTGTGCAGAGATTTCCAAGTTCTCGCTAGTCTTGTCGGTCCAATTAAATCATTTGCATTCGAGCATATCACCTTTCTCAATGCTCATTATCTCTTATATCTCTTCAAATCATTAATTTATATCTCGGCGTTATTAATTTACATCGAAATTAATTATCTTTCCTCTTTGTGCTTTCTAACTGTTTAAACGTGGGACCGATGAAAAAAGAAAAAAGAAAAAGAAAACTTTCCTCTGATTGATTAACTGTCCATCTAAAGATTACGATATTATTTTTAACGATTTAATACTTCATACGTTCTCTCACTGAAATATTAAATTAACGAATAATCCGACTTTGTAGTATAAAATTAACCTTCCTCATTATTCTTGCACATTGTGAAGACAGTGAAAAATAATTAAAAATATCCTTTCATCTTATCACGCAATGCCAGATAATTCGATTAATTCATTTTATCAAGCCTCAACGTTATTCACAAGAAATAATGATCATTTGTCCAGTCATACTGTCCATGGTAATCTCTTCGTTAGCTCTCATATGAAATGATGTCGATAAAAAGCAAGAGAAAAATAATGATGAATTTGACCGTTTTCATCGATGGAGGAAACATTTGTCGAGATAAAAAAAAAAAGAAAAAAAAAGATAGAAAGAAAGATATAGATACAAAATCGCGCATACGATATCGATCGATGGATCGATGGATCGATGTTAAATCGAAATTAAATCTGGGAAATACGCGATCACTTGAATTTCCGTAGAAAACGAGAAGAATGAGAAAGAACGCGTTATTCGAACAAAAGAAAAAAGAAAAAAAAGAAATAGCAAAGAGACTTTTTTCGTTCGCGTTCTCGTTCGATTAAAAAAAGGGTGGCGCGGAGTTTCGGGGTTAGCAAAGCTTCGACCAGTGGGATCGGAAATTAAGGCAGAACTGATACCGATAAATTCGAGCAACCCCATCGAACTCGTATCTCTATCTCCGCAAAAATGTTAACGTCTATTCATGTTATTTTTTTTTTTGTTCTATGAAAAAGAAAAAAAGAAAAAATAACGTATCCATCCACGATAAATGAAAAATCGTTGCCGTCGTCGTTTTCGTGACCACGATTACCACGAAATTTTTTATAGTTTTATTTGCACGAATTTAAAAAAAAAAAAAAAAGAAGAAAAGAAAAAAAAACAAAGAATAAAGATCCAAAATGGAAGCAAATAAAGTGGTACTTGTAATAAATTCTATCGTCCATTTGAAATAAAAAAAAAAAGGAAGAAGGAAGGGTTTATATCGATTGATGTACGACTATACACCATTCGAGTGTACACACGCACTTTGCCGTTTCTTTCCAATCCATGCGGTGTATTCATCGTACATGCAGCGTACAAACGAATAGAAAACTCGATCCGCGAGTAAACAACCGAGCATATTTCATCGTGGATTTTATTATTTTGCAGAAAAAAAAATCCCTTGTCCCTGTTCGGCTTGGCGCGTATCGATTGCTTTTAGGTATTATTTTATGTAAAAAGAAATGCGAACAAAGAAGAACGAAATAAAAAAAAAAAAAATACACACGCACGAACCAAAAAGAAAAAAAAAATAAACTAGATCAACTTTTTCATCGGACTCGATAGAAGTGTATCAATTTTGAACAATTTTCTGTTCGAGAAGTTACGTCGATTAAAACTCTTTTACAAAATTTATACCGATCGTTAATAATAACGTGCAATTTAATAATTAACCACAGAAATCTTTTCTATAATTATGAAAACTAAAACTACCATATGCCAGAACAAATTCTTAACGATATAAAATAAAAGTACGTTTTAAATTAGGATTTGATTGGCCGTTTACACGCATACGTGCCGTATACAAGAGAGTGAAAGATAGGAAGGACGTTTTGAAACTCGCTATGAATCACTATCGTATTATATATTAACGTAATCCACGAATATAGTAGACGTATTAATACCAACCGGATCGTTCGGTATGATGTCTTGTGTATGACGTTATCGTAGAGAGATCAATCTAATACTCTGACTTTAAATCGAATCTCCAAACTTTCTCTTCATATCCATTTGATTCCACGGCGATTCTCCTCGTTCGAATATCATGATAGAGTAGGGTTCAACTTATAACTAGGAACATACGATCTATGATATCGGACTAACGTTAATAATGAAATCGAGACGTGAATTTCGAGTTTGGTTGTGAAACAACGAATTTATGAAGTTCAAGGACCAAGTTCAATTTCAATAAAACGTATGTTCGTTGTTGTTTAAATATATGTAATTAATTTTTAACGGTCTACACAAATTTGATCTTTCGAACGATTCTCATTGATTAGATCAGAAATAATAATTTACAAAGAAAATGAACGTTCATAAAGAAAATTCGATAATATATTAATTAAATTCATCGACGAATCCTTCGAAAATTTTGATAATCTCACGAAATACACTCTCATTCTCTAAATATTTCAAGTGCTTCACAAATTCTCATTATCTTTAAATAAAGGATTAAAAAGAAAAGGAAAGAAGAAAAAAAAAAAGAAGCGAACTCGCTCTACTCGTATCTTCATGAATTCGTACTTGCGTAAATATTACTACTATACTAAGGCAAAGAAAACATAAGGTAACATGAAGGTTTATTATAACGTAATTAAAATACTAAAGAAGTAAAATGTGTTCAACGAACATATTACCACGAGATGATATGTGTATATAGAAAAACAGTTAATGTATCCTCGAGATGGAATAGAAAAGAATAAAGAGAAAAAGAGAGATAAAGAAAGAAAGAAAGAAAGAAAGAAAAAAAGAAAGAATGAATGAAAGAAAGAATGAGTGAAAGAAAGAGAAGAAGAGAGGAAAGAGAGATGTGATATAAAGCTATCTTGGAAAATATTCCACAAAAAGAAGCACGTACAAACTTGCGAACGTGCTCGTAGAAAGAGAGGACTCAGATGACGTTTTATTGGTACTGCAATACTCCAACTGCAAAGCAACTAAAAGCAATAGACGATTCTTCTCTCTCTCTCTCTCTCTCTCTCTCTCTCTCTCTCTCTCTTTTATTTTTATTTTATTTTATTTTATTTCGATTTTTCTTTTTTCTTTTTAGACTAACGCTGCTTCAGCATTTACCTCTCTTTTCTCTTCTTTCGTTACGTTGTAAGAAGAAATGCGTGTCGAATAGTGCTGTGATAGTATTTCTCTCTCTCTCTCTCTCTTTTCATTTTCAAAAAATTACGTGTCTCACACTAGATCGTTCTTAACCATTATACAAGATAAGGTCAAATGTTCGCAAGGCTATGAATTAATTACAAGTTCGCGAGAAGCTCTGAAGGATTATCACGCGAATACGTTTGGAAGTTTTCAACCTCCTTCCAACGGTCTTAATCTTCTCCTAAGACTATTCAATTTTCTTACCCGCGTCATCAGAAATGCAAACAAATGAATTTATCCTCTCTTTTCCATCATTTCGATCCCTCCCCCTAAAATCCCTTTGCCGAACTACTAAGAAAGTTTAAAAGCTACACGTCACAAATTTCGCGACATACCCGTACCTTTCGTTTTAATACTTATCGTTGTTCTTTTCAAAATTATTAAAAATCTGAATATTCAATTTGCGTCTAACTTTTGTTCTAACGGTATTTAACATTTCCGATATTAACGATAATAGCGTGTTAACATTCCATTTTTATTCTCTTTAATAATACCTAAAAGTATGACTATTGAATTTGTATTAAACTAATGGAATATTACTTAACATTTCAGTACAGAGTTTCACTGTGACAATTATTCCATTATAATTATCATAATAATTAATCATTCTAATTAATGTTCTAATAATTAATATTCAATATATTTCATTCACACTTAATATCTCAATTCTCATAATATCCTTCAAATTAGAAAAGATTAATTAATCTCCATAGTTTTCGAATATTAAATTTAAACGATAAAGAAAAATCATGTCTTTGATCATAGATACAGATGAGACCTTTACTACGCATGTTTCTGTCATTACCAATGTTAATTAAATCTTAATTCTACCACAAACAGTTTACTATCGAGCGAGCGATGCTAACGAGAGTTGATAATGCAATCTTCTGTATATACCCACGTATACATCGATACATAGATAAATATATATATATATATATATATATATATGCATACAAACATACCTCTATTGTTTCATGGTAAGCGTGATAATATTACAGTTAAGCACGTTTCACATAATCCAAAACAATCCTACCGATACAGATATATATGTCTGATTTATATTACAACGTTATTACTCCAGCAATATTAGATTCATTGATAAGCATTTGACAAATACATGTACCTTCGTTACTATAACTTATATCTAACTTCTTTATTGAAAACAAATATAACAGATTACAAATAAACAGCGTAAAATCCAATAAGAAAACATAGAATATATAATTGTGCATTTATGAAATATTCCAAAGTGCTAATGTATTTTATCTCTTGGTAGACTTTTGTTATTTTTATTACCGAGGGGAAAAAATTGTATTCACGTTTTCTAAACTGAAAGAGGAAAAAGAAATAATTTTTACGAAAGGGCAGTTCGGCATTGTTCTACGTAAATTGGTCTCCAATTCAACAGGTGTTACTACTGTACTGTTTCAAATCTACCTTGATATCACAATATATATAAATATATATATATATATGTGTATATATATATATATATATATGTATGTATGTATGTATGTATGTATGTATGTATGTATGTATGTATGTATATGTATATGTATATATAAAGTAGACAGATGAGGCAGGAAACGAACGTTCCATTCGTGATATTTTTCTACATAATATTTTACATAAACCACAAACTGGCACAAATAAATTTCGTGGAATGATATTAAAAGGATACAAATAGATGTCCCTTTTTATAGAAAGAGATATAGAGAAAGAGAGAGACCATTTAAAATAACATTTTATTTTCATTGAGCGAATATTATTGCTTATATAAATTACTCATTATTAACGATTGATCGAACAATTAATACATTCGAGTATTCACGCGTTTGAAGGATAAAATAATTTCACATAGAGAATTTCAAGTTTCAATAAAGATTAGACTAAAAATAATCGCTACTATGTCATATAACGAAGCTAATTGAATATTTCGATGAAAAAACGGCACGTTATGAACGAACCATATGAACGAATATTCTCTATTCTATCTGCTAATTGTATTATATTCACGTGTCGAGAAACAATTGGAAAGGTAAAAACGTATTCTATTTACAAAATGCAATTTCGTTCCTAGGCGTATCCATAGAATAAAATAACTATTTTAGAAAATGTCCGTGATGTATATAAGGTACACTTAACAGGATAATTTTGTTAATTGTTTTCTTTTTTTCAGGATCGATAAGCAACATCGACGGAGCCGAATATCATTGCAATAAAACTACCGTTCGTAAAGTTATCAGTGGTGTTGTGGGAGCTGCAAGTTCTGTAACATCAATCCAAGTGGCCAATCTTCTTCGGTTATTCCGAATTCCCCAGGTATTTATATATGTATATATATGTGTGTGTGTGAGTGTGAGTGTGTGTGTGAGTTTGTGTATGCATGCACGCGTGAACTTTAGTATATCTCTACTGACATACGTTTCTTCTCCATTCGATTCAGAATTTTTACGAATTCATTTTCCTAGAGTACATCTCTTCTCTCTTCCAGTCGGAATCTTTACAGCTTTATTTATTTATTTATTTTTTGTGAAACTTTACGTGACCACGACAGAATATAATCGACTTTAGAGAAAAAGAAAAATCATGTAGATACTTTTCGTATCTTTCTTAGAGATAAATGAAAAGAAATGTTTATGTCGATCTCATGTAATGTATCTTTCTCTATATATACAAGATTAACTTAAATATATATATATATATATATATATATATATATATATATATATATGTATATTTATATATTTTAAATTTTATATGAGATTATGATCTTTAAAGAAAGTATTCATAAAAGAGAAAAGGATTATTAAGGTCTTAGAATCCACGTCCTAGATTCATCGTACCGGAAAATCATGCTACTACTTGCTTACGCTCTAGTACAGATAAACTTGGCGACACATTTAAATACCTACGGCGTCCGGCTTAGGAGAATATTCAAACGAACTCACGTCAGTTTGTACAACTTGCATACAATAAATAACACGAAGAACATTCTACGAGTTTTTTCGTTTCTCTTTCATCTAACTTTCGATTTTCATTAAATTCTCCAATTTGTTTCAAAGACGAAAGGGAATTAATTTTTGTCCGTCACAAGCACAAGTTATTGCGATACTTTGAAACGAACCAATTTAATAAATTATATCTCTAAATTTAATTCATTGTATTTCTTGCGACAATTTAAACTGAGATATGTTAAAAATGTCATAAGTTGAAACATAACGACAGAAAATTATTTGATTGATATGCAAAGAATATTGATCATAACGAGAAAGAAAAATTGAAAAGAAATTTATGAAAATGATGGAATAATTAAAATTAATAGGAAATAAAATTTAGTACGTATAATTATGAAAGGATAAAGTACAGCGAACGAGATGGATATTAAACGTGGCACAAATAATCTATCTCGATAATACGTTCCATCGCACAACTACCGGAATAAATTTTAATAAAGAATGTGTCACGGTTAGATGGGATTGCGTAACGCACGTGACCATCTCTTTTATTCGAGTTCAATCTCTTCGATAGCGAAGCGGATTGAAATGACGAGAATAAAAGAGAATAATATGATACTAGGTGAATATCGTGAAATTTGAAATTCTAATCGATGCGATAAAATAACATTGGCATGTATAATATTGTTTCAATTTATATGGACTAGCACATACAGTAAAATCCATCTTGAGAGATTCTTCTTATCCTTTAAAGAGAACTATAATATAATACGTGTGTGTGTATATACATATATATATATATATATGCAGAGAGAGAGAGAGAAAGAGGGGAAGGAGAGAAGGAGAGAGATGACTTTGCTCTCTCAAACAAATTAACTTGTCAAACTTTCATCCAATATTCATGTATACGAACAAAAAAAAAATATAGTAAAAAAATGTTGCAGATAAATTCGTCTGAAAGAAAAAACTCATTCAGGACGCTTGAAATTTTTATTTTTACATATACCCTCATCTATATATTTACTTCTTTCCCTAGTCGAAGAGAAAATACGAGACACGACATTTTAGGTTTACATTTACAGGTACGGCACGTAGCACTTTCCCGAAAGACTAACGAAATGCTCAAAGAAGATGCATAGAAGCCTTTCTAAACTCACACGAAACCATGTACCATATTTATCATATTTACCACATTTACTATATTTACCAAATTAACCACAAAATTTTGTCGATTCCTCGTTCGTTCCCATCGAAAATTTACCGTTAAAGGAAGAACGTAGGTGTGAATATTTTAAGAATTTATGTGAATCGAATCGATGTTTTAACATCGTCCTTCGATATCGGAGATAGAGCAAAATCCAATTTTCTATTTCTATTTTTTGCCTAATAGATTTCGATTTAAATTGGACGATACGAACTCCAAACGAATTTATTTTTATACCCTCAAACATATAATCGTATTGTTTCTTCTTTTTTTTTTTTTTTGCGATATTCAACTAACCAAAAGTTTTATTAATTCGACCATGATAATGCCGAAAATAAAAAATAATTACATAATACGAAACGTTGTATCGTAAGTTAACAACGTCGTCTTCCTTATCGTGTTATATTTCAAAAATATTTATGTTTATCCACCGCGTTTGTAGTACCTTTTTAAAATATTTTCCGATACCCGCATGTTATATTTATTTATTTATTTTTTTCTTTTTTTTTTGTTCTTTTATTTCACCATGAAATTTATAGCTCCACGAGGTTGTTCTTTAATTATACGCTGAAACGAAAGAGGAATCCAAAAAAAATATTTTAAGAACGGAAGTTAACACTTGAAAGAAACGAAAGAAAACGACTGTACTCGATGAGCAACGAGAAGGTAAGGGAGTTTCAAGATCTCTGAAGGATTTTCTTGTAAGAAAGGAGAAGGATCGGACAAGAGAGCATAGAGGTCTGGAAGAAAGCATGGCGAATTTAATTTCAGATCGTAATTCTTGACGAAGCGCATAAGGTTTCTCTCACCACTGTAAATGAAACTTCTCGAGCACTTTTTACCGAACGAAAGTAAAGTAAAAGAATTCGCAATTTCGAAAGTGCTAAGCAGCGAAAGTGTTTTACTATAAAAGAAGAAGAAGAAGAAGGAAAAAAGAATAAGAAGAAGGAAGAAAAAAGAGAAAGAAGTCCAAAATAGGACGAGTCTAATAAAAGTAAATAAATAAAAAAAAAAAAAAAAAAAAAAAAAAAAAAAGAGAGAGAGAACGTTTACTCTAAGGAAGGAGCAACCGAAAAAAAAAATAATAAAAAAAAAAATAGAATGAAACTTTAAAACTGTTAGAGAAAATATCTTGTCGAAATAAAGATCATATATCAATATTAAACCCTAATAATGATTTCTTAAACGATATTAATTTTCGAAATAATGCATCGCTTATTTCCTCTAAATATTGTTTCTCTTTATCGCTACCAACTCTCTCACCAGTAAATTAAATTATCCTAACGGATTGAAATGCATAAACGAACAGAGTCGTGCTATCTCCTAACCTTCTAAAATCTATTCTAATATAACATAGGATATTGAATAAAGCGATTAACCCAGGCCATTACCTATATCTCTGCTTATTTTCGCTAAGACAATAGATCGGACTGTCCTGTTTAAGAGACAAATGTAGAACGTAAATAATAGCTGAATGGATAGTATGAATTGCAGGATGCAATTAATGAAAATAAGCACCGTTAGTATTCCAATCTAAAAGCGAATATAATTTAAAATGAAAAACAAAAGAAGTAAAAAAAAAAAAAAAATTGTAGAACGAAGAAGAGGAAGACAAAAGGATCAATTTCTTGCTTAAACTTGGAAAACTCATTTCTTTAATGACTTCATGTACTAATCTACTCTCAACACAAGAAAATACTCTCGGTTGGCAGGGTGCAATCAACGTCCAATTGATTTCGTTTTCCTGTAACATTTTCCCTAAAAGGAACGCGAATCAGATCTTAAGAGATTTCTTTCGATAATAGATAGAAACCTTAATTAAATACAAAGGGTAAAGAGTTATAAGGAAAATAATTGTATTTGAAATTAACTTCGTTCCCACGACGAGGAATACCTATTATTCTCTTCAGTTTTGTTATAAAGTCGAAATTTTTCAATGGAATTGCTTTTAAAATTTTTCAAATTACTTTTATCGTCTACTCATTAGCATATCCCTGCCGCACTTAATACCATTTAATCCTCGCCTGAATATTCTTCCTCGTCTTATCTTCATTCTCTTGGGAATGTTGGAACGAAGTAATTCAAAGGATAAAGTTTAAGAAAAAGTACACAACAAACCTCGTTCCAGTTATGTACATTCTCAGAGTTAACTTGGAATGAACGTATAAACGCGTAGTACTATCTCGCGACGTATCCATCTATCTTTGTATATAAGTATATACCTATACCATGTACATTTACATTTAGTCGAGCTGAGACGATTCATTAAGTAAATAATTCTTGATATTCGATATACTTAACTCACAACGCTATCACGTGCTCTG
>OU426868.1:2372500-2425000 GCA_911387685.1 Dolichovespula media
TGTGATTTGCGCAATTCCTCTGGCTAACTTAATGGGGTACCTTCTCGATAAGAATCCACGTCCCATCCTCTTTCCCTTATCCCTTTGGTTTTTTCTTTTTTTCTTTTTTCAAGTCGGACGCTGATTTATGTTAACGCGATCGTGACCGGCACATTGATGGATACTACTCCAAAATAAATATAATAATTAATACGTTAAATAATATAATAATCCATCGTCTATCTCTCTCCGTTAAGTGTTTACATGTCTCTTTTAAAAACGTATTCTGAAAAAGTGAATAATTCGCATAATTCATATCGATCGTAATATTTCAAATATGAGAAACTTTGAAACGCGAAAAATAGTGAATATGGAAAGATACCAAAAAGAAAAAAAATTCATCATAGAGTGTATTAAATTTGGAATTGAATTTAGGTGCAGCCATTAGCTCGGTAGTGCTTGCTTTGTATTCGAAAATACATCTCAACCAATACCGATTTACCAGGTCTCACCACGTGGAGGTTGCTGCATACGGAGACCCAAGAATTATGACTTTGTACTATTAATGTCAATTAATTTACAACCAATGATATAGAATAATTTGGAAAACAAAAATTACAAAGTCAATCGCGAAAGGAATCAAAATTTTATCACTAAAAATCAATAGAGATAAGATTCAGAAACGTGAAATAAGTTGCGAGAAAAATACAGATTCTTACGTAGGACACATTTATGTCCCATACGAATATCTTTTATTATTCATGTTATTACGACACGTTGATAATGTCGCACGGATATCATGTATATTTTGAAAATCGATTAGTAATATATCGAAAGATGATCGACGTTAGAAAATAAATACTAATTATTAATATTAATATTAATAATTAGTATTTATTGTATATATAATAGTACTATATTTATATTCAACAGCGATATAAATTATTAATATGAGGTAATGTAATGAAAATAAATAAATTACAATTATATTAATAATTTATATATATATATATCTAAAAAAAATTCACAAAAATTCATATGAAAATTCTAAAATTATTTTATATCGAATTATCGCAAAAAAGCCGAACAAATTCGTACTTTGATTAAACAATTCATTTTCCTATGGAAATATATCGAGGAGAAGCTCGTAAGAAGGATATACCCGTCTTTGACTCACGATTTTTATCACTTATCTCTTCTTCTTCTTCTTCTTCTTCTTCTTCCTCTCTCCCTCCTTTTTCTCTTTCCAATTTCATTACGTAACCTTTTAAGCTCTGTATCATGAAAACCAATCGCCTTTTTGTCTTTTCTTCTTTTTACGTTCACAGGTCTCCTTCTTCTCAACGAGCCCAGAACTCTCGAACAAGCAACGTTTCGAATATTTCACCAGAACAATACCAAGTGATCATTATCAGGTCAAGGCCATGGTGGACATCGTTTTAAAAATGGGATGGAGTTATGTGTCCATCATATACGAGGAGAGTAATTATGGGATCAAAGTAAGTAATTCCTTATTCGATTAATTTACGAGATATTAAAATAGATTGAAAAATACGTCATCATTCTAATGATTAAATACGAGAAGGATGAAGTATTAGAGGAATATTTCCCTTTTTGTTTCTTGATCCCTTTTTTATATTTGGATAAATCACTCACGATATATTCGTGATAATCTATTGGAGAATCTATTACGTTCTATCAGAAGTGTGATTCTCTTCTTTCTTTGTAAGAAAATAAAAAAGGAAAATAAAGCTACTTTCGAGAAAAATAAAAGCAGAGAGGAAATGAATAATAAACGATTTCGAAGTTCCCAAAGGTACTATCTAAGGATCATTATGTTATAGACGATGTGTGTGTGCGTGTGCGTGTGCGTGCGCGCACAAAAACTCCCTGTCATTTTCTACAATATTATTTATTAAATGCTACCTGTATAAAGAATGTTAAATCACAATGAAAGGGGCGTGGGTAAACAAAATCGAAATTTGAACGTGAATGTAACGTGTCATATGCAGATATTAAAATCCGATAATTGGAGAATAGAACGAAATAAAAGGGATGAACTTTTGTGAGATAGTACTTTTGTCATAAACCAATACATAAATGCAGCTCGCTTTTCTCTCCGACCATTTTCATTTTACCCGATACATGAACCGAGTTCTCAAAGGTAGCGCAAATGTCAAAATGAAATAATGCTCTGTGCTCAATGAAGACCATGTTTGCCGAAAAGTATTTTAAATATTCCAACGAGGTATTCGTCAACCATTCCCCGTCAGAACGTTCGTTAAGCACAAAATTATTCCGTTTAAACTATGATATTCCTCTGTTTTCCTGTTTAAAAGCGTTTTCCACTGTTCAAAGCGAATGAGATCTCGAAATAGGTCATACAAATGCCCCTTCTACCAATCTTTTATCTTCGAAGAGTATTAGAAAATCTTTTCAAACTTAATTTTCTCTCTCTCTCTCTCTCTATCTATCTATCTATCTATCTATCTATCTATCTATCTATCTATCTATTTATTTACCTATCCATATCTATATTTATCCATTCATCCTATCTCTCGTCTTCTTTTTATCTATTTTTTATATTCATGAATTTCTAAACGATCATATTGAAAAATCAATATTACATAGACATCGATTGCGTAATCGGTCCTATTTATTCGTCCTTAAAATCTCAAAGATTTGAGATCGATCAGTAGAGAGATCCTAGATATGTATATGTGTAATGGATCGATCAGGTAGCGATAGATTGCACCATCCCAAATGATTTCGCTGTAAATATACCGAGTTATATTGAAGCTCGATGCAAGAAGACTGACAGGCACAAGGGTGGTTTTGACATCGTTCTAGGATCTCTCCTCAGGTATCCCACGGGAATAACGTTATCGAAGATGCAAACAGACTACCTATGGATAATTGCTTGTTATTGAAAACAACGACTAGCTTGATAGTTACGTATCACGACGTAACGAAATACATCGTGGTTTTATAATCCAAGTAACGCTATAATACGCTACAAGTCACTACCAACGAAGGCTATAACTCATCGTATATATAGATACATTGCATGTAACATTCGCAAGAACGAAAATAGAAATTATAATGGTAATTACAAATTAATGTTGTAACGTTAAACAGAAAATAAGTTCGGAGACCGATATACTCGGACTTTCTGGATTATCTCTACTCGATAAACTTTTAATTGGAGAATTCCGTGAATAAATTCAATGAACGAACTCCATGAGTAAAGCTAATTAAAGAACTCTGTAGGATTCGGTATATCTAATCGACGTCATCGAATTTTCTTTTATGAAAAAAAAGGAAAAAAGTAACGAGAAAGATATAAATATATAAGTATATTGAAATAAACTATGATCGTAATAAGATAAACGCTAGGGTATGCACATATGGACTTTGAAATACATTCGAAACTTTAACCGCACGGAACATTTCAATTTAGTTTCATACAAACGATAACTCTTAACTGCGTTAAGAAAATTAGTTGACTCTAATTTCTCACTTGCTCCAATTAAAAATTATTATTCTCTACGTGTTCAACTATTAAAATAAACGTAACCTCTAAAAATATTCAGAAAGAGAATATACATATACATATATGTACGTACGTATGTATATTAGTATTTTACTTTCTACCCTTGTCATACTTTACCTTGAATATTTTTCTTTTCCGGTCGAAACGATAAGAAACGCAAAGAGCATACTAGAAAAAATTCAACATTAAAAACGATATATATATATATATATATATATATATATATATATATATATATATATCTTTGATAACGTTAATAAAATATATACGTAGTGTTTTTTCGAATTAAAAAATAATTGAATAGTTGATCTAAAAAACAAAAAGTAAAGTAAAATAAAATAAAATAAAAAGAAAAGAAAGAAAAATATAACGAATTTGTAAAGTTGATATGCGTAAAATAAATACGATCGTGTTTATCATATATTGTTTACGGTTAAAAAAAAGCGACTAAATTGCATGAAAGTTAAGAACGAATTAACTTCGTTAAAAAAAGCGCTTTGTCATTTAATTCTCGCAAAACAAAACAAAAAATAAAAAAGAAAAACTCTCATACATTTTGATAGAGACTATACGAGCCGGTGATTACGCAAGTGATCTAGGTCGTATATAGTATTTTTCGTTTCGATACGCGTCACGTATGTATTATCTACTATGATTTTATCTTATATATAATTTTATGCATGTATCGATCGTTAAAAGTTATCGATCTCGAAGTATTACATTTTGAGATTATTGATTTATCGTAAGATCTATATTATGCATGTACGATAAATTGACGAGATACGGGAATAAAAAAATATTGACAAAATCGATTCTATTATAACGATACAATTCGAACGTGTAGGTGAATAGAGAGCTCTTTTATCGTTAAAATGGTACTCGTTTTGTTTCTCTACGACTATTCGTTGCGGAGATATCGCCTTCGAAAGATTTCCCATTCATAATGCGTAACATATGAATGTACGTAGTACTATCGGTAGTACAACTTACAGCTGTTTAAAATCAATGAAATTCCAAGAATTTATATAGGTCACTACGTTTTCCAAGAAATTATATAGGCCATTGAATCGATAAATATTAATTACTTGTATTATTATATCTCTGGAACTAAAAGTCCTAGAGACTTGAAACAAATACCATTGTTAAGGATATTTTTTAAACTATTTTTTCGTCCTATCGTTATTAACAAATTGTTATAAACAATTTTGTTTTTTATAAACAATTCCGTGAACAAATTTTCTATGATTTATCGAATTTATTAATCGAATACTACGTAGGTACGTGTACGAACACGTATGAACAAATTGTTTAACGATTTGTTATAAACAATTTGTTACGAACAATTTCGAAAAGTAATTTCTTATAAATTGTTAACGCATGATCTTTTCGTAAGTGTACATACACACACGTATATGTATATATTTAATAATTTTTTATAAACAATTTGTTATAAACAATTTTTATCGCGAACTAATTTTTTTTATAAATTGGCATCCAAAAATCCATATAAGCGTATATAAATACATGCACGTTGATATAACGTTTTTTAAAAAATTTGTTATAACCTATTTGTTATAAATAATTTCGTTACAAATAATTTTGTTAATTAATCTTTTTATAGGTTACCGTAAAAATCTACGGTATGTAAAGATATATAAAAAAAAAAAATTTATTTAACGATTCGTTATTAATTGTTATAAACAAATTTTTACGAAGTAACGATACATGATGCATTTGGAAATTTCTTAGAGACAAATTATTCCGGTAACGAATACACTCAGTAAAACAAAAGTATTTGGACGAATTGAGAATGACATTTAAATTATACAGTTCGGTCCACTACTTGAATTAATATCTCTTAAAGACTATTAACCTAATGCACGTCTTTTAATATCTTATATGGCTTAGAATTATCCACTTTATATCGCTCGCATAATCACTAGCTCGTATTAACTTGAAAAAAAATTTTCATTAAGCGATTTTAATACGCGCGAAAAGTGTGCTAAGATTGAAATATTATTTTTCACGGCCTATAAAAACGACGAGAGTAGCATATGCAAATATTTATTTAGGATAAATTTCAACGAGCTACGTACTAACGAGGCAGTAATTATTATGATTACAGTGGTATTACCATCGATAACGATAGTTGTCCAGATCGTAAAGTAAATAATTAGAAAAGGCTGTATATAACAATAGCATGCCACAACGTTACCTGTTGTCCTACTCGATTCCGAACACTCTCTGGGGAAGAACAAAAGCTCGGTGTGGTGTGAACGAATATCGATCCATGTTAACGAATAACGTTATCGGCTAATGATGTGATTTATGTAGCACTTTGAAATACGGTGGAAATCGTTGCACTTGATCTTTAATTACAATCAAATTTATAGATACATAAATAAACGTCAAATACGAATGTTATCGTAATACTTATTCTTCTATGATCTAACAGTTAATAAATATTACTTTATTTTCAATTTATACGAATTATTTATTAGACATATATTATAATAGTAATATACGAACTTGTTACAAATCTTTTTCATACAGTACTCAAAAGAGATATAATAATTTTATATATGTATGCAGCAATTTATTTAAAAATTGACAATTTGTCGGTCACGTTGTTTGACGAGTAAAAGATATATTAATCAATTGAAATCAAGGTCAACCGCATGACCGCCGATAACATACAAAAGCTTTTTGGGTTAATAAATATTCATCGAAGTTCTCATAAGGAGGGTTAGAAATCACAAGTTTTCTTCATCTCCTTGATCTTGAAACTCTCTCTCTCTCTCTCTCTCTCTCTCTATCTCTATCTCTTTCTTTGAAACGAAAATTGCTCCCCTTTTGTCCCATCCTTTCAATCTATTCTAGATCATCCTATCGACAATAACGAAGAAGGATTATCTTCGATAATGCGAAATTGGCGTTCGTATTCTCGACGAAATCCTTCCATTCACGAGTTCCCAAGTAGGAAAATGAGATATATTGCGGTTGTATATAGGTACCCATATATCCTACAAAATTTCAAAATAACTAATGAAACAAAATATACCTAACAATTTTCGAATAATTAAAGAATGAAAGTAAAACGAATTGACGATACAAGCGTCATCGTAGGTAAACGAGCTTAAATCGCAAGAAATTATTTGCGAATCAATCCAATAACAAACACTTCAAATATTATCATTTTTTAAAGCTATCGTAAAGTTAATTAATTATTAAGTTTCATCGCTAAATTATTGTCGTTTTGTATTACGACAATAAATTCATTACTAAAACAACGACACTTATTTATAATGACTTAGGATGATTTAAAAAAAAAAAAGAAAAAAAAAGGACGGGTGATAAGAAAAATTTTAAGAAATAATTAGAAGAATTCGAGTGATTCGCTCGGTCGTCGACTGACGTATATATCATCGATAGACATTATCGCGATCGTAAAAGACAATAATTCGTTCATTATTATAACATATTATGGTGTGGGTAAATTGCGATGGGTAAAAACACGAATGTAATGTGCTTGTAAAATATGTAGGTACACGTATGTATATAAACGGGCCTTCCTGTTCGGTACTGGTTGTAATTTATCACGAAACGTCATGCGCTCCGTTAAGGAAAGACAATAAACAGAGACTCCTCGTAGGGAAGAAGTGAATGAGAAGAAGGAAAACGGTGATAAGGGAGGTGAGGAGAGACGACCGACCTAGATATTGGGCACTCATTGATTTATGCACGTCGCTTTTCCGCTCGCTTAACCCCATTGGCCTACACGCTATCTCTCCCTCCCTCCCCCTCTCCCCCATTGCTCGAGCCATGATAAACAGAAAAGGGGTAGGTCGCGCGTCTGCCCATTCAGCTGTTCAACGAACAAGTCGTGCCCAAATTTTCCTCGCGAAAAATGTATACTACTTACGGGACGTGAACAGAACGGTTTGAGCAACGGATTCTGACTCGTGGGTGTGGGTGTGTTATTTTTTTTCTTTCTTGTTTGTTTGTTCGTTCGTTTGTTTGTTTGTTTTCTTACTCTTGTCCCGAACGACAAACCACCGAGAATCAGGCTAGTCTATCGTTCAGGTTCGATCCGTACGAATTATTTACAACGAGAATCAGACTCGAGCGTACATTGGTATTTAACTCAGAATTGTTCTCACGTTTGTGTCTCACTCGTCGTTGTAGGCCAAACGAGTTAACAAGACGTCCGTGTCATAGGTTAGAAAACTCTCAGAACGGACGCCGATTTCGTTCGATCGACTGTGAGGAGAAGGAGAAGAGGAAGAAGAAGAAAGGAAAAATCAAGGTTCCCCGCTTTGGAAAAATTTCTTTACCCCGTCATTATAAGCTCCAATTCCCTCCGATCGATTTTTCTTATTCGTTCGAGAGTGTTCAATGAAACACATACGTACCCGCGTATACACGGATCTACGTTCATTAATGAGAAATAAAAGCTGATTTTTCACGAAATAATTTCCTTTGTTCGATCGAAATAAAATGAAAAATAAAAAACATCGCAAAACTTCGATGTGGATCAATTTTTTTTTTTTTTTTTTTTTTTTTTTTTTTTTTTTTTTTTGACGGCATGCATCGTCGTTAAGTACGAAGAAATTTTTTCTTACGCGATCGCGGAAATTATAATATTATGATAAGAAAAAGAGGGAAGGAGGAGGGGGGGGGAGAAAAGAAGGAAACAATGAAGAAGAGAAAAAAAGAAATCATGGAAATTCATGAGGCGTTGTTGAGTCTAAGCATAATATTTTTGCACCTTTTGTTCAAGAAGGACGCTGTTACTATGTATCATCGGGAAATTTTTGAAGGAACGTTTCGAGAATGGCCTAATAATTTTTTAAATGTATCATGCTTTTAAGCGAACCTTCTTGTATATATATATATATATGATACTTTGCGTTTATCCATTCGTTGTGTACGTCGTCTCGTGTGACCTTCCTTTTTTTCCTTTCTTCTTTCCTTTTTCTTCTTAAAAAATAAAAATATGTCGTTATGTATATGTATATATATATATATATATATATATATATATATATATATATAAAGGAAGATACGAAAAAGATATGGTATGATAAGTAAGGCATGAAATTTTTCTAGATTATACGAGAAAATCTTCGCAAAAGTAATTTAAGATACATAGAAAAAGAAAAAAGACAACTTTCGAGTGCGTAACATCACTTGTTGCGTTTAAGTAACTATAAAAAAAAAAAAAAAAAAGAAACAAAAACTAAAAAAATGAGTACCGGTTTTACACAGTAAGGAATAATACCGCTGCATTTTAAAAGCATTTTAAAAGAAAAATAACTTGCAACAACGAAATAAAAAGGACAGTACTTGCGCAAAAGTAATTTGCTTAAAAAGAAAAAGTACGGATAAAACGAAGAGAAAGAGGAAAAGATAAAGAGAGACACAGAGAGAGAGAGAGAGAGAGAGAGAGAGAGAGAGAGAAGATAAAGAAACAGAAAAAATTATTCCAAAACTTCGTCCAAATTTCATGAAATCCATCAACTTAAAAACTTTCATACCAATATTTTATATACCATTAACTGATTTCAAACGTCGACACTTTTACATTTTTAAAAGACAACTCTCTTCAATTACATTTGAAATTATAACCATCAATCTTTGTTCGTAAATATAACGAAATCTTTCAATCTTCATTTTTTTTTCTTGTTTCGATAAAAATAAAAATACTAGATATTCCTTTGTTCATTACTTTTCCATACTTCTATGTACGTTTATACGCGCCAAGTCCTTTGTATTCCTTCTTTCGATTCTCGAATTATGATTATTAAAGAAATAATACATGATGTTGATTCTCTTTTCTATATAGATAAGAAAAATAAAGTTCTCTCATAAAAAATGCCATTTCTCGTTTTTTTTTTTTTTTTACAGGCTTTCGAGGAACTTGAGGAATTATTAACGAAGAACGGAATTTGCATTGCAGTTAAAGAGAAATTAGTTAAGGATTCTGGAGTGGCAGAAGAAACGGCTTATGATAATATTGTTTCTAAATTACTGACCAAACCACGCGCTAAAGGTAAGAAAACTAATTTACTTAAAGTACGAAAATAATTTATCATTATTTGCAGAACTAAGTAATTGAATTCCATTGCTATTTGCGATGGGAAACGTTGCAATATTGGATTGGTTAATAAATGATGTATGACTCCAAAATTTTGTCGAGAAATACAACGTCTAATAAAAAAAAAAAATTAACATAATGTATAAAGTAAAAATTCGTAAGAGGATCGAGGTACATAATATTATATGAAATATCTTAATGTCAACGTAAATAAAATTCTTTGCTCCGATAAAAGTAGAATAATATAAAGGATATGTACATGTACATGTACGAAAGATTTCTTGAATCGCATAGGAATGATATAGAAATAAAATTCTATTGCGTCGTAGAAAAAGAAAAAAGAAAAAAATAGAAGGATCAATCAGTATCTATAAAAATCTACTCGAAGTTCGCGTATATAAAGTCAAAATTAGTGCAATGAGCACGGAACGAAGAAAGTCTAGTTCCAGACAACATTCACGTACGATTTTCTTCTCGACTTTGATTGCAGCTCCTTGAAATTCAACTTCTATCTCGCCATGATCGTCCCAAAAATAAGACAAATACGAAAGTTCGCTAAAAATAAAAGTTATTTCCATGATTTAGAAAATCAATTGACTCACATTACTTTTTCCCCTTAGAAATGAGGAAATGAAATTTTCTTTTCGCTTCGTCATTTTACGTGTAGAAAAAAAAAATATATATATTATACCGGAATAAATTCAATTCGATAATTCATCTCATTAAGATTATAACTCGTATTTTATAAAAGCGAACGTATACCATGCGCCGGTGCATAAATTAAAAGATATAAGACCGGATGCATTATAACTTTAGGGAATGCGAAAGACCATAATTTTCAATTTTCACGAAACTGAACGAATAGAGAAGCGAAATGGCGCAAGGTTGAAAAAGAAATTAAAAAAAAAAAAGGAAAAAAATGATAAAAATAAAATAGACTAATGGAGGGAAAAGATATCGCAAGGATGAGCCTGTATAAAAATGACTTTTTTACGGAAATAAATTGCTTCGCGTACTATCCCATGGCGCCCAGTACATAAGTAAAATGAATATAACCCGTATTAATGCCCTGCCTGGGAAGGGGGGAAAGAAAAATAAAACGTTTTTCAAGCGGTCGTCACAACGAAAAAAAAAGAAAGATATAATGAAGTTACAGTAAATAACGTCAATAATTATTATTATACATTCGGTTATTATTTCAATATTGTCGATATTCACGCGTTAATAAATAATCAAAGGCGCGTATTTTCAAATTAATTATAAAAATGATACGTTTGGGTGTACCGACAAAAATAAATCTTTTGAGGATATTTCGATAAATTTCGATATACGAGATATACGAAATGCAAACGTTCAAACGGGAATGTAGTCGTTCGGCATAGAAAAAAAAAAAAAAAAAAAAAGAAAAAGAAGGACCAAATAAATTGCAAAAAGCGCATAGGAATGTTAATTTTCAAGCTCTAGTAATCCGGGAATATTGCGCGGAATAAATAAGATATATGAGGTATTTTAAAATTGGCTCGTGTATTCCATAAAATAGAGGGTTCTCGTTCCCGCATTGATGACGGCTATGTTAACCAACAGGGTCGATTCCCGCTGGAATTCAGCACCAATGAAGGATCAACCCGTATATATTTTGCGAGAAGAACTTTCACTTTTTCTTCTTTTTTTTTTTTTGCTCCTTTCTAACATCCCCTTTAATTAATTATTAATGCTAGCCATTTAAACTTCGTACGAAATAAACCGATAAATGAAAACCCGATACGGGGGTAAACTATTATCAAAACGAGATGATAGGCAGGCTTAAGCAAATTTAATACGTGCCAAAATGATGATAAAGTTATTAAATTCTAACAACAACTATATTATCTATACCACATACAACGATCCTGTAACATTTAAAACGTAATGAAATTATAAAATTTGTTATTACAATACTTCGGCGAGGAAGCAACGAGGCCGCGTATAAAACTTAACTCTATTCAAAAATCTTACCAATTATATTCTATACGACTCTACTCAAAATAACGCATGTTATAACGAACTTCGCTAAGAAATCGATAAGAGAATATATTGAATATGATCTTATATAACGATATATATATATATATATATATAAAACAAAAAAAACAAAACAGAACAAAATGATTAAACAAATAAGTTACAACAAACCTGAGGAAGAGATCAACGGGGGCGCGATCGATGTGTGCGTGCGATTAGATCTTAAAATGAAAAAAAAAAAAAAACAAAAAAATTATCTTCCCTTTTTACAACAGGTTGTATAATATTTGGATCGGACCAAGAAGTAGCGGGAGTTATGAGAGCTGTCAGACGTTGTAACGCTACTGGTGCGTTTTCTTGGATAGGCAGCGATGGATGGAGCGCACGAGGCTTGGTAAGCAATGGTAATGAAGCAGAAGTTGAAGGTACACTGTCGGTTCAACCCCAAGCGAATCCTGTCATGGGTTTCGAGGAATACTTCCTAAATCTCACTGTCGAGAACAACAAGAGAAACCCCTGGTTCGTTGGTAAGTGAAACTTAGGCAGGTATATCCCCTCGTCAAACAACATTTCCCGGCAACTCCTTAAAACGAAATAGCTTTACGTGCTACCACGCTATATAACTAGGTATTCACCCATCGTTTCGTTCCTTTTCGTGCTACGTGATACGGCTGCGTGACGTATACCCGCGCAGTTTTAATTAACGAACACTTCCTCCTCTTTGATCTCTCTCTCTCTCTCTCTCTCTCTCTCTCTCTCTCTCTCTCTCTCTAACCCTCTCCTTTCTCCGAAATCATTCATCTTTATCATCATTTTACAATATCATTATTAATTTCAATGAGTTATTTATATACTAATTTTGATCTCTTATTTTGTAGTTTATTTTTCTTAATATCTGGACCATGTGCGCGGGTGAAAGAGTACGTGTAAATGTATACATTAAAGTGTAATTAAGTGAGCATGATTTGTTTATAAACCTAATTGGCCAAAATAAGTGACGTTGGAGTTTCTAGTTTTCGGGTTTCTTTTTTTTTACTTCTTATTTATTTATTTATTTATTTATTTATTTATTTATTTATTTATTTTTTATATCGAAATAAATAACACTGTGTTCGATATTTTTTGGTCACAAATTGAAAAATTACTTGATTGACAGACGAAATGTTATATACCGAGTTGTGAATCGATCGATCTCTTCTCTCTCTCTCTCTCTCTCTCTTTCTTTCTCTCTTTTTCTAAATGACAAACAAAAAATATCTTATAAAGTTTCCTTTCGACGTTTCAGAATTTTGGGAGGATCACTTTCAATGCCGTTATCCGAACTCTTCTTTGACACCATACAATAAGAAGTACACGAATGTTTGTGATACCCAGAAACGACTTACCAAAGAGAACACAGTCTTCGAGGATCAATTGCAATTCGTATCGGACGCAGTAATGGCCTTTGGCCATGCATTCAGGTACGATGAATATCGAAATTAATTGATCAAATATAACAGAGAACGTTAAAAAAAAAAAAAAAAAGAAAAAAAAATATTATCCTATTTCGCAGAAACATGCATAACGATTCTTGCGGTAATATATCTGGATTGTGCGATGAAATGAAACCAACCAAAGGAGAACAGCTTTTGGATTACCTACGAAAAGTTGAATTCGACGGTGAGCAGCAGTTACGTTGCTTTCCAAGAATTTCTTTCCTAAAAACATCGGAAATGTAAATTTATTCTATGCAACGAATTCAAACGCGTTGATTATCGACGAATGAGTAATATTAAAACGTTCAATATTTTCTATCTAAATAAAGCAATACAGATTATAATAATACATTATGGTATTCGATTGGCCAAATAAGTAAGTGTCGATTATTTTCAATAAAACACGTTGAAAATATAACATTATTTATTTCAAATACAATATCGATATTATTAATTTATTTGGCCAATCATTTATAATAAAACGAGGAAAACAAATTATTACGAATTCCTTGATTATAATATCCTACCAATGTCTATGTTATTTCGAAGGTTTAAGCGGCGATAAATTTCGATTCGATAAGAATGGCGATGGACCGGCAAGATATAACATCATACACTTCAAACAAACCGAGCCTGGCGTCTACAAGTGGATACGCGTTGGCAAATATCTCGAGGGAGTACTGCATTTAAACATGTCTAGTAAGCTACCATTGCAAAGGATTCAAGAGAACATTCTCAATTTGCTACTCCTTTAGGAACACCGTACACATTGGATACAGTGTGCCCGTTCATGTATTTGTTCCAGTGGTACAATTTAAGCTGGGACACAATCAGACACCTGAAAGCGTTTGTTCCTTGCCATGCGAAGTAGGCCAAGCGAAAAAATATGTCGAGGGTGAAAGTTGCTGTTGGCATTGTTTTAATTGTTCTCAATATCAGGTAGCCCGATATTTGTAACAGAAAAACAAAACAAAAAAAAAAAAAAAAAAAAACAAGAAAAAAGACCATTACAAAAATTCTACCTTAAATTACATTCCTACGAACGTATCTGAAAATAATTTGAAGAACGATCGTACCTATGTTACGCGAAAAGGGTTAAAAATCGTAAATTAATCGTACTCGTTCGTTCGATACAGATAAGACATCCGGACGATGAAACGCAATGCAAGAACTGTGAACAAGGAACGGTACCAGACGAAACTCATTCTACCTGCAGGAAGATACCCGAAGAATTTTTAAGGCTCGAAAGTGGATGGGCTATCGGTGCCATGTCCTTTTCTTCCGTTGGAATACTGGTGAGTATCTATCATTTCATTAAAAATCAAATTATTCATCGATAAAAACGCTTGTCGCGGTTGTTTCCTATAGCCGACTATCCCGATAAAATATTGAAAAAGAAATGAGTTTTGATGGTCGAATAAATGGTTCAGAATAGGGCGTTGCATATATATATATATATATATATATATATATATATATATATATATATATATATATATTATTTTGTTTTGAAATTTTTCAGGTTACTTTATTCGTCTGCGGTGTATTCCTGAAACATAACGATACCCCTGTCGTTCGTGCTTCCGGTCGTGAACTTTCTTACGTTCTTCTCACCGGAATCTTATTATGCTACCTGGTCACGTTTGCTCTGGTACTCAGACCAACCGATCTTGTTTGCAGTATTCAAAGGTAAGTTAACTTCGACATACATACATACGTATCTTTCAGATCTATAAGTAAGATCCTCCGTTCTAACGTAGATAAATCTACTTTCTAACGAAAACATTTTCTACAGATTCGGTGCTGGATTTTGCTTTACCGTAGTATATGCGGCACTATTGACGAAAACGAATCGAATATCAAGAATATTTAACGCCGGAAAACACAGTGCCAAGAGGCCCTCTTTTATATCGCCAAGATCACAATTGATCATTTGTTCCGGTTTGGTTGGGGTACAGATACTCATTAACGGTGTATGGATTGTCATCGATCCCGCGAAAGCGATGCATCATTATCCTACCAAAGAGGATAATTTGCTTGTTTGCAATAGCTATATAGATGCCAGCTACATGATTGCCTTTGCATATCCTATTATGTTGATAGTTGTTTGCACCATTTATGCGGTACTCACGAGGAAAATTCCTGAAGCTTTTAACGAAAGCAAATACATTGGTAAGCGAACGATGATAATCTAGAAGAAATATAAATATACACGTACAAATTATTCAATTATATATTACGCGTGAGCTTTTTAATTTTTAATAAATGCAAACTCGTGTGAGGATATTTATTAAGGAAATATTTATTATTATTAATCAGATCTTAAAATACGCATATGTGTATATATATATATAATATTAATTTATCAGTTAGGCATTACGCGTAAGCTCGCTTATTATTATTATTATTATTATTATTATTATTATTATTATTATTTCTTAAAATACATATAAGATAAATTACTCAATTAGAGTTAACACAGTTGACATAATAAATGAAATATAAATAACATAATAATCATTTAATTAGGCTTTACTATGTACACTACCTGTGTTATATGGCTAGCCTTTGTTCCACTCTATTTTGGTACTGGTAATCACGTCGCATTGAGGATCACTTCGATGTCGGTTACCATCAGTCTCTCTGCTACGGTGACGATTGCGTGTCTTTTCACACCGAAGGTATACAAAGAAAAAATTTATATATATATATATATATATATTATACATATATATATTATACATATAATATCGAAAAGCATCGTTAAATAAATCGATCAAATTTAACTATATAAATCTTCTTGATTATAGTTATATATTATTTTAATTCGACCGGAGAGAAACGTTCGACAGAATATAATGCCACCAAGACCTTACAACACTACCAAAAGCTCAGCCGTAACTGGTACGAATGCTTCGAGCATGATGGCTCCTGTTACATTAACTGCTGTTACTTGTGATCAAAACAAGGCCGTTAAGAAACATATCATCAAAACTACGGACTGTTCTACCCAAAGTGAATGTAAACATCTATTGTTATTATTTTCCTATCTATACCAACACATACGTTTAACCTTCCTTATATCCCAATACAAATGAAATATAAATTCTCTTGACATTAAATAATTTATACACAAATGCACGTACACACACATGTTTACATATATATATATATATATATATATATATATATATATATATATATATATAATATTAAAAATAGTTAATCTACACATACTTTTCAAATTACATTTATATTCGTTATTAAAATTATTTACAAAAAATAATACATACAAATTATGTTTAATATACATTGGCAAATGGTTTGTCTAATTAATTTATATATATTTTTATGTTTAAAGATTACGAGTTAGAACTGAGGGAACGGAAAAATGGAAGATCAACTCCGACTTTTGTTTCGCGTGCAACGCAAACCCAATCGAATAACAACGAAAAGGAAACGAACGATGGTGTCCATCGTATTGACAAAGAATCGAAAGAAAATGCGACAACGACGAGACAAACGAACAATGCGAAAATAGGTAACGGGCCTGTCAATCAAAAGGATGTCACCTTATAGCAAAACGATATCATCGAAACGCCGATCGTTGCGGCTAATTTAAAACCAATTTCGAAGAAGCCTGTAATAGTTTAAACAAAAAGAATCCGATACTCTTAGGTAATCGTAAAACGAAGTAATTATAGGATATTGATTATATGACGAGCAATTTGTTTTTTCTCATGACCTTAGAAAAATTCTAAGGTTGTCGCGTATCGCGTTAACGATGGACAAAATTTTCGATTAAAATATTCGGAAAAAAAGGAAAAGGAGAAACGAAAAATCGATTTTTCCAATGAAAAGGTGACAACTATCGAACGTCGTTCGTTAAAAAGAGATCTCATCTAACAAGTTCGTCCTGATCATTAATTATGGAGAATCTGTTTATCCTGCGTTAAGAAAGAAAAAACAAGAACAGAAAAAAAAAAAAGGAAAACAAATCATGGACCATAGAAAACAAAATTGGAAAGATTTGTAAATACTAAAAAGAAACACGTAAATCTATTAATTAATGTTTCATCGTTTAGAGTTTAAAGGTGACTGTGATGATGAATGGACGCGCAAATCTGTACTTACATATATATATATATATATATATATATATATATATATATATATATATCAATGATTAAACATGAGGCGTTTGTAAATCGCCAAAAGAATTTTCGAAATCTATATAAAAATAATAAAAAAAAAAGAAGATTTAAAAAAGTGGATAGATCGAAATTTCAAATAATAATAGTTATAATAATAATAATAATAATAAATAAATAAATAATAAATAACACGAAGCCACACTTTCGAAGAGATCGATGTTCTAAGTTGCTCTGTGATTTAGACGTAACTAAATAAAATTTTGTATCTCTTCTGTGTATATAATATATAAGAGAAAATCTTCTCCCGCGTTCCACAGTTCATGCCATAATATCATGCACAATTATGCTAATGTTATTGAGAGAACTACGTTTGTAAATATTTGTCGATATTGAATCGAATTGATCGATTTATATAATAAAGAAAAAAAAGAAAGAAAGAGGGAAGCGAAGTAAAAGATATAAAGAAAGAATAAAACATATACGTAGATAATGTTGCCAAAAAATATATATAAATATATATATAATTAGAATATATTTCTTTGAAAATAATTGTAATATTTGTATAAACTGATTCCTGTGCCATATCCACGGCGGTGATAAAGATCTATATAATGCTCATTTTCTGTATATAAAAGAGTAACACTTTGTATATAATATATACATATATACATATATATATATATGTATGTATTTATGTATGTATGTATGTATATATATATATATATAATCGACATTAAAAAAATTAAGGCTATTATATTCTGACTTAGAAAACAATTTGCTTATTCTTACCAAAGTAATCTGCAAACACAATAGAAATGAAATGATTCAAAAGAAAATTAATCTATAACGTTAACGAGCACATCGATCTTTCCAACAACTTTTCCTTAACATTGTAAAACATTTAAAAAGAAATATATTCGTCGTAGAAAAACAAAGAAGAAACCAAAGGATAATTTGTAAATACTTATAAGAAACGCATTCTCATTAGATCTTACGAAATATTTCTAATTCATAATGCGAACGAGATAGAATATTAATTGTACTTTTAATCGTGTACGTGCATACATACGATATACATATGTGTATATCGAAAGAATTTTTATTCCGCGAGTTGCTTGTTATTTTCAATTCGCCTTACAACGAATCCTCGACGCAAATCGATTGAAATTTCTGTGATTTCGTTACGTTTGTCTGAAACTTTTCGAATTAAAAAAAAAAAAAAAAGAAAGAAAAAAAAATTAAAAAAAGAAAGGAAAAAAGACAAATGATGTACGTATGTTTCTGAAAGAAAGAAAAGATAAAAAATAAAATGAAATAAAATAAAAAGAATAAGTTAACAAATAAATTCATTTTTTAACGTCTGCATTTATATCTTGTTATCTAAATTTCACCGAACGTTAGTGTCATTCTCTGACGGTGAAACAAGAGATTAAAAGAATCCTCACTCTTAGTATAGTTTTTATTTGTTATGCGTGTTGCACACCAAAAGTGTTGCAACTTACAATAAATATATATGAAACATTTTAAAGATGAAATTTATTTGTTAAAGTATAAAACTTTATATATAATAGAGACGTCGAGATACGCCGTAGAACGAAATCCCCATACTGTGTTTTCCTCTAATTTAATCACCCTAACTCGTTCTCCGATCACCCCAATTTCTTCACCGACGGCCGATCGACCTCAGTTCGCGACGCAGAAGATCCTGAAAATGGCGGAGTAGATCCTAAAAATGTGTCTGTAGATCCTGAAAATGCCGATGAGTCTTATGGTTTGTAACTTTTCAATAAATATACAACGTTAAAAGAGAGTTAAAGAACACCAAAGGAAAAGAAAGAAAAAAATAAAAAAAAGAACATGATAGATCTTGAGGATAAAATCCAATTATTAACGAATGGACAGGAACAATTTAAAATGATTCACACCTCAACTTATTAATGATTAATGGCGCACTCTTTCCTTTCGTCAGCACTATCACTCTAATACTATGACTACTATTGTCTATTAATAAAATGTATATTAAATAGAAACAATGATCTGCGAAGATTTGAAATAAAAGGACACCATGGGAAAGCTAAATGTACTTCAAACTTCTCTATCATCCTCTATTTGCCAAATATTATCTCCAAATTCTATTATAATCTATGAAAAATTGATTAATCTACATCGCTCAAATAATGATAAGACTGATCCTTGAGAAACCTATGAAAACTCTGATTTAACGACTATTCATTCTTTGGACATAAAGGAGAGGCACCAGGGGATTACAGAAATAGAAAAGCCTCACTAAAATAAATTACTTTTTATTCCATTAGCAATTACAACGCTTTTAAAATTATACTGACATTTGTATTAGCTAAACTACATCAATGGTGTTGAGGTTGTACCCTTCTGGACATAGAACCTTTCATCAAAAACTATCTGCTCATCTAATTACACTTTTCACCGAACACTAAACAATTCAAATACTTTGTATCTGTATCAAACTTCAGCACATAAAAAAGGAAGTATCTCGATATGACCGAACGAACACTAATCAATCATTTGGACATGCTATTTTTAGATTGGATAACAACAATTGTACAATATCAGATATGGACTATAAATTCTATCACTCTAAATAAGCTTTGGTCTGAATAAAAAAAAAAAACAAAAGAATAAAATGATATATCTATTAATGAACTGTAGTATTAATACTGACAACATTAATGAACTGTACAAGTTTCTAAAAATTTTCAATCCCACAGAATATATTCTGTCTTCCCAAAAAAAAAAATGTCTTATTGTTAGATTAAAAATTTTGCGCATGAATAATCATGACATGTACACCGCTAAATCTGTGCCATTTACTGGACAACAAGCAAACTAAACTTATTGACTTCCCAAATCATTCACTATTACATACATTTGTGTCAGTGCTCTTTAATAACCAAGAATGAAAATTGCAATGTTCATTAGCTTCATAGAAGCCAATTCTCAATTTTTCCAAACTAAAACATGCAAACCAAGAAATGAATTTTATCAAAGACACGTCATTATCAGTGAGTCCATCAGTATGCATCATTAAGTAAACTTTCGATGTATCTCATATAAGATAATTTTCCTATCATATAATTACAATTACATCTTTCAGCTGTATTTGTATACTTTTTTTTTTATAATGAATCCCACACAATGTCTATAGACGTTACTTATTCATATCAGTCCACGAATCTATACTAATATATACTTCATCATTATATACGAATAATTTTTAACCTTTTGAATCACAATATTGCACTTAATTAATAAATTCGTTCTTTAATACTTCCCCCTATTTAAATCCTCTTATTTTTATCTTAAATTAAATCATTTGAAGAAATTAGGAATTTTAACGTCTAATGTTATTGCAAAAACAAAATTTATAAATTAAGATTAATATTATTACACAATGAATTATATTCCACACAAATTTTATGTGTGTGTATATATGTATATATTCAAGATTTTGTACATGCATCTTTGCAAACTTTTAAGTAGTTCCTCTCATTTATCCATTGTATAAATATAACAATAACTATTCACAGTAAGAGATAGAGATCTCTTGCTCTCTCTCTTTCTCTCTCTCCCTCCCTCCCTCCCTCCCTCCCTCCCTCCCTCCCTCCCTCTCTCTCTCTCTCTCTCTCTCTCTCTCTCTCTCTCTCTCTCTCTCTCTTTCCCTCTCTCTCTCCCCTGTCCAATTTAACATATTTATTATATATCAATAATAGAAAATTATTGCATGTTATAAGAAATATAAATTTCAATAGAAGTTTGCAAAATAAATGCTGTACAGGGCACATAATATACTACAACCCTATCACAAGGAAATCACACATTGTATGCAAGTTGATAAATAATTTTAGGTCTTCCAAAACTTACCACTGCTTCTGAGACATTTCACCTTCTGTTGCTTTTTCTTTACATCTGGTAACACTGGTAAGGCTTCTCTACCAGATTCACTGCCACCTGCACTAGAACTACCTCCTGCTACATCAGCTTCTTGTACTCCACCACCACCAGCTTGAGCAGCAAGCGATTTCTTTATATTGGCAATCTATAATATATTAACAAACGTATTTAATAAAATTATACAAAATCGTGAATTTATTTAAGCAGAAATCCTTAATAACATTCTGAATACCACTTACATCTCTTTGTATTCTTTCTTTGTGATAAGTGGCTTTTTGTTTTTCTACATTCGCACGCGTTACTTGTTCTTCTATACAAGCTAAAACAGCTTCACAAGCTTCTCCCCAAGCTGATAAAGTTTCTGCCACTACTCCTGCATCACCGGGCCTAACATCTCGTCCTAAGCCAGCATAATCCACTTCCAATTGAGAATTCTTTTGATCTAATTTACCATGTATTATGTCTGCATATATAGCTTCTATTATTAAATCCTCTAGATCTCTGACATTTTTTATATCAAGCTCTTCAAGTAGAACAGAATAAGGTATACATTTAGACTTAGTTGCAAGAGTTACAATTGTAAGATGCTGAAGCTTCTTTTTTTGCGTAGGAGTCAATTCTAAAACCTTATCCTTATTCTCTAAATATTGTTTGTATGTACCATATGCAAATAAATTTAATGTATTCCAATATTGAACGTATGGACCACTTTCTAATTCCTTTATATTTGGCATATCAAGTAATTCACCAAAGACATGAACTCCTGGTGTTTCTACAGCTTGACGTATTAATTCCAACGCTGCTGCACCCTTAGCTGTTTTTGCGAGCAGCACAAACTGTTCCAAAGGATTACTTGTTGACTTTTCGGTGGATGTACCACCAGTCATCTTGAATCTATTTAGAAAACATTTATTAAAATATTCATTAATATTTATACTATGTACGTGTAGTAAAACATCAAGGAGAACGATATCTTTTCTTTTTGAAATTAAGTTAAATATAATAACAGCCAATTACAATTGCAAGATAAGATTAATGATTAGAATAATTGGAAAGATAGAAATTAAAAAAAGTATTTCCTTGTATAAAATGTACGCATAAGATATACATTGTAAGATTCGAATATTAGAGGTTAGGTAATCTATATTTTCTAGTTATTCGTATAGGCAAACACGTAATTATCACATTCTTATCAATTAATTAATTCGAATTGAAATGATATATAATATTGTTAATATTAAACTTACATCGTTGAGTTAACTATCCGAAAATCTTACCGAAATTTGTTCACTTATTCTTGCTCCTTTCGTAAATGCGCAAAATCATTGCGCATAGATTGAACTTCGAACGTATACAAAGATATACATATATATATGAAGTTTACATTTTTTAAAAAGTATCAAGTTCACAACTAAATATGAAATTAAAAATTCTAAAAAAAGAAATAAAACTGAATATAATTCTAAATTTATTACAGATTTGTAAATTGTAAAAGAAAATGAAATTTTCTTTTCAGATTTATCTTCTTTCTTTATCTTATGTTTTAATTATACTTTTGAAATTTTAGCAATTAATCAGTATAACATACGGTGCCGTCAAGTGGCGGTAAAATTAAAAATTACTTTTTACAAATTTCTTTCTTTTAAGTTAAATTGCCCATTATAATTATAAATAATAATCTCGAATTCGTCATTTTTAATATTATTTCAAGAAAATGTTTAATCGTACAACTATTCTTATTTGATAAAAGTTATAATTTCACTTTGCACTGTTTTTTTACCATTGTTAATATTTCGTCACTAATTTGAATTGGATATTATGTTTCTAATTGAATTTACATTATACAATAAATTTTTAAGACGAAAGCATTGTAAAAAGTTTCATTTATTTAATTCTAAACGCTCTTGTTAAATATCACTTTAATTCTTTTGTTATATCTATTAAAAAACTTACATACTCTCTTGTACCTATGCACAGGATGCACATCCGTGGAATTACGTAGGTTGTCAACACTGGAAGACGGAAAGTTGCAATTTCCTCTAACTTCGTTCGTAGTATTTGACAGAAAAATGGAGAATCTGTTGTGCTTTGGTACTTGTTGAAACATAATTATCGTTAAAATTTTTTCTATAGAAAATTAAAGATTGATGGAAAATCCCAAACGGGAAAAATCTCGAGATTGTAATTCGTCAAACAAACCTGTGCTTATTAATATTCAATTATAAAAATCTTTAAAATGAAGCCTTTGATCGAATTCGAAGAGTGTTTGCGAGACACACCAAAATTTCGGTGAGAATTACGTTGTAATTTAATCTATATAATTAACAAAGCACATATATATATATATATTATTTTTTAAATAACATGCAATTTTTTGGAACATTTAAATATCATTATTGTTGCAAAGTATCATTCAACAAATAATTAAACTTTCATTATTAGGTCTTGCATCGAAGAAGTTGAAAATAATATAGATATTTTGGAACAAAAATTGGATAAGGTATTAATATGGTTATAATTATTAATATTATATTCATTAAATAAACATGACTATATGATCATTGTTTACATATATCGTAGGTATTAAAGAACTGTAGCCTGATGATCGAAACTGGAAAAACTTTTGTAGGACAACAAAGGTTAGCACGATGCAGTGCATTTAAACAAATGACACTTTATGTACTCGTATTTTTATAAAGTCATATTATAAAAATTGATTAATTTTTGCAGTCAATTTACCAACAGCTTATGGGACTTATCGTTATATTTTAGTAGTGATCCAGATATAATGGCATTTTTAAATAAGTTAATTCATTCAATGCAAGAAATGAATAAGTTTCACAGTATATTATTAGATCAAGCATCTAGAACTATCATCAAAGATCTGAATATATTTATGAAAAGGTAAATTACTTATAATTTTCTCTTTGTCATTAATGAAGAATTATTAGCTTATCTAATTTAATTTAACAGTGATATTAAAAGAGTGAAGGAAACGCGTCATTACTTTGAGAAAATATCCACTGATTTAGATATAGCCTTAAATCGTAATTCACAAGTTCCAAAATCAAGACCCACGGAATACGAGGAAACCTCGAACATTTTATCAGCTACACGTTCGTGTTTTCGCCATACTGCATTAGATTATGTTCATGCGTTAACGATGTTACAAACACGCAAGCGACACGAAATATTGGGCTCTCTGCTTACTTATATGCACGCCTGTATAACTTATTATCATCAAGGTAGCGATCTTGGCCAAGATTTGGATCCATTTTTGAAAGATCTTAGCGAAGATCTTGTTAGAATGAGAGATGACTCTAATAAACTTGAAAAGGAGATGGAGAACAGACATATATACGTTACTAATAGAGATTTAACTCCTTCTCCTATACCTGGTAATCCAAAGATGGAAGGTTATTTATTTAAAAGAACGAGTAATGCATTTAAAACATGGAATAGAAGATGGTTCTGTTTGAGAGATCATCAGCTTGTCTATAGAAAACGAACTGGTGATGATGATTATACCGTCATGGAAGAAGATCTACGTCTTTGTACTGTAAAACCTGTGGTAGATTGCGATAGACGAAATTGCTTTGAAGTACTAAGTCCAACCAAGTAAGTAGATATAATTCTACTTCACTTGGTTGGGATAATTCTTATCACATTTCTCTACTGTTTATAATTTTAATATAGGAGTCATATGCTACAAGCTGATAGCGAAGAAGCGTATCTTGCATGGGTAACTGCCATGCAACAAGCTATTGGTGCTGCTATTCAACGAGGCATGGGTACTTTATCTACTGCTGGTTCGCAAGAACTACAATTAAGAGACGTTAAATGTCCATCGAGGCCACCGCCTAAACCTAAATCAAGGTGAATATAAAGTAATATTGAAACAATGAACGCAGAAATTTACAAAGAGAAACGAAGAAATTCTAAAACGTTGCATTGTTATTTTAGAGTATGGGAACAATTGTTGAAGATCTCTGGAAATGACGTTTGCTGTGATTGCGGTGGATCAAATCCAAGATGGGCTAGTATTAATCTAGGCATTACACTTTGCATAGGTAAATTTCATTGGCATGAAATATAATTTAATTATCCCTGAAGTATAATGTATGCATTTTTCTTTCTTCTTTTTTTTTTTTTTATCTATAGAATGTTCCGGTGTACATAGGAGCCTTGGAGTTCATTATAGCAAAGTACGTTCTTTAACATTAGACGATTGGGAACCGGAAATATTGAAAGTTATGGCCGAGTTAGGTAACACCGTAGTAAATAACGTATACGAGACGTTACCAATTCCTACGAATATGATTAAAGCGACACCAAAATGTAACAGGTATAAAATAGATCCTTTAAATTTTATTTCCCATTTATCGACACTGGATCTCATTGTGAAAAACGATTATCTATATTTGTTCTTTTTTTTTTTGTTTTTTCCTAGCAACATACGCGAGGCCTGGATAAGAGCAAAATATGTCGATCGTATGTTCGTAAAACCATTAACTAATATTATTACGAACGAGCAATCGCCCAATCAGGAACAAAAGCACTTTCGTAAATGGAGCGTTCGTAAATTACGCCGTAGGCCACGTAGTTACGATCTTGATTCTTTAAATCGAAACAAAACCATTCTAAATTCTTCCAAGGGAGCTTTGTGTTCTAGTTCGGACGATAGTAAGCATACGTCGATAGAAAGTTTAAACTCTGTAGAGAAGTCGATGTCGCAAAAAACGGATACGTTCTCTACGAAGTCTGACAATTCTAGTATCGATATGAAAAATAGTTCGACCCTATATACTAAAATATTAACTCAAACGCATAATGACGTGAACGAAAATAACAGTCTCTGTAAGATCATCGATTCGGAATCTACGGCGAACAACGATGAAGTACTTAAAACGGATGCATCGAAATTTGATGAGAGCGTCGGTGCATGTGACAATATTACCTCTAATATAAACGATATATCGAACGATAAGAATAATGACTTGGAAATACAAAAAACCGAAAAGATTATGCTATCTGACGTGTTAATGTTTGGATGCGATCTACCAAAGTCAATGATCGACGGTAGCTTAGAATTAAGTTCGGATCAGGATTCAACGGCCGGGGAAGATGAAGAATTTGCCGACGAGGAGGACATAGAAAATTTACATCCTGAAATGTTATTATATAAAGCGGCAGCTGCCCATAATTTACCCGTTATGTGTGCCGCTTTAGCCGCGGGAGCTGATAAATTGTGGTCAAATGTTAATGACAGAGGTCGTACCGCTTTACATCAAGCTATAATAAGCGTACGTAAAAATTTGTTAAATTATCAAATGTCTCTTATAATCGTCTTAATTTCGAATGATTTATGATTTGCGTTTCAATTAGGGTTCCGTAATGTCCTGCGAATATCTTCTATTAAACGGTGCTCGCATAAATTGTCAAGATGCGGATGGGAAAACACCATTGTATTTAGCCACGGAATTAGGTTTGTTACCTTAAAATAGTTTTACTTAAGCATATTCACTAGATATGATATATACTAACTTTCTGATCCATATTAGGACATACGGCTCAAGTGTGCTTGCTGTTGAAACATCGTGCGGATCAACATATTGAAGATGAAAGCGGTGTAAAGCCTTTATCGATTGCAGTAAAGGAAGCTAATGCCGATATCGTTACTTTGTATGTTGTATAAATACATTTTTGAGTAACAGTATTTTATCATCATCATCATCATCATTGTTATTATTATTATGTATTTTATAGATTACGACTTGGATTGTTAAACGAAGAAATGAAAGATTCTGACATAGGTGTTACTGGTGATGAAACATTTAACGATGTTGTACGCGACTTTAGTCAGTTGGCTTGTTCACACCCAGAACGATTACAACGACGAAATGAAAGCAACAATATACCGCACGCGCCCGAATGAAAAATGTTTCAATGTCAATGCGGGAGAAATAAATATAAACAATTTGTCTTTCAGTTTGCAGGGTAAAGCGAGTGAAATATAGGAAGCACGTAAGTATAAATAAAGATATAATAAAGTGTTTGTATTTACAAAAGATGAATAAGAAGAAAGTAACTATGCATAAAGAGCCAATGACGAATGACAAATTATTTAACGTTTACATTGGTACCTGAGATTTTCAAAGCACGTATAAACATAGAAATGGGTATCAAATTTATATAACGTTTCAAGCTGTCTAATTTTCTTTTTTTGTCTGTTTTCTCTTGATAAATTTAGAAAACAAAAAATATTATTTTTTAACCATAAACATATAACGATTTCAAAGAGCATGTGGCCTGTCATTTATATAATATACATTTTGCAGTTAGAGAGCATGAAGAAGAAAGCCTATTTATCAGTACCTAATATATTGTTAATATTGAAAGTAATGAATAATCAAAACTGCATTGTAAAAAGAACATTTGTTATTTGCCGTTTTTATGCTCAAAGACCTAATGACATATAGGATTAAGTTTTATAGACTTACTGTCTTTCTATATTTGCTATTGATATCATATATAAATACATAGTTTATGTGCATGTTACTACCTTCTAATCTATGCATATATATATATATATATATATATATATATATATATATATATATATATATATATATATGTTACAGAATTGTACTGATTATAGTACAGTATTATGTGAGAATGAATTTTATTGATATTTAGTTATAGATATTATTAGAAATAAGAGATCATTATTTCGCGTTAGAATTAATATTAATTCACAATTAATTTGCATGTTAATTAATACATAATCAACTTTGTGTGCATGTAAAGCAAGATGCCAAAAGTTCATATACTTGAACACTAAATTATGGATCTGACAGTATATTCGAATAATTTAATATAGTCTTCCTTATAAAAAAAATATTCCAATTAAAAATGTATTAAACGAATGAGACCTATACTGTAGTGGATATGAATTATATCTTCGTATATAAGAACGTATTAGTAAAATATTATAAATTAGTCTTTTTTTTTTTTTTTTTGATAAGTACTTACATAATTTTAACCATTTTAAATTATAAGATTTCATTGATTACTTATGATTCATATATTATACAACTTAATTTATATCTTATTTATATTTTAAATACTTTAATGTTTCTACCATTTGTTTTTTTTATGTGTTTAATCTCAAAATTATTACTATAATGTCTATAAAGAATTTCTCCAATTAATTTCGTAAGTAACGCCGCGTACTATTGCTTTTTTTTGGTGTCAATGTTTATGCTATCATGTATGATATATTCTACGAAAATCATATTAAGATATTACAATATATATATATATATATATATATATATATATATATATATATATATTTGCTACATTCCTTTAAATTAGATTAAAAAGAAAAAAGAAATGTTTTGCTATTCGTAATATGAATAAACTAAATTTATAGAAAATACAAAAATATTAGAAAACATTAAAATAAAAAAAAAAAAAATTTAATTATATCTAAAGGTACGCATCATATGAAGGTACCTGATATTTTATTAATATGCTCTCGAGTTACGTTATATTTTACTTTTGTTTTATTTTTATTAGAAAATATTTAAGATGCGATTAGTGATAGTTACCCTTCGCGATTCTACCGAAGTATCATTATTTCGAGATCTATAATTACTTTTCTATAGAAAAGAAATAAGAGTAAGAACAATAAGAGAAATAACAATAAGATGCATACTATTATATATAAATAAATAAAATTCTTAAGGTCAAAGATCTGAAATCTACAGCAGAGTTTACAATCCCAAAAAAAGAAATATATATAGACTAAGGCAATGACTGTTATTTATCTCTTTTACGTTTTACACAAAATAAGAAAGCCTTCTGTGACAATTTATACATATTTGTCATTTTCCTTTTATATAACAAAAATAAAGAAACGAAAAATATTTATGAAAATTATTTTAAGTGGCAAAAATTATCTGACATTTTATATCATGATTTGTATATTATAAATTCCAATAGCCTAATCAACAAATGATATATATATATATATATATATATATATATATATATATATATATATTTCAATTAAGATCACTGCTCTTATTATATTAAAATAAATTGTATGACATTTTATAACAATTTATTATAATTTTTATACGCGATTGATAATTAATATATTAGTGTACGCAATCTTCTTCAATGAAGGTTGATACTGCCTTTTTGCAAAGATCTGTATTATACATCTTTATGTATACACTGCTGTTAATGAAAATAGACATATGATATTTATAATAATAAATATTATCGCTATCTATATATATATACATATATGAACAAAAATTGATGGTTAATAGTAAGAAATAATAATTACTCAATGTATAATATTGTATACAACATCCATAGTCTGTAAAACAATTCTGATCATTAATAGCTTTTTTTTTTTTTTTAATAGTACCTAGTTTATATGATGATATACATTATAATAAACTTAATTATTGCAATTAAAAAAATGAAAGCAGATGTAATTATTAATACTACCTATGTATTGATAATATGAATGATACTTTGAATTAATTTTTTATATTTTAAGGCTGTTCACTACCTTTTGTTTGAAGCCTGTGTGACTTCAGCAACAGGTGTGGATAAAATATAAACTACGAAACAAGTGTTATTTCCATCTCCATGACAATTGGTTTCATGTAGTTAGAGTAATTAGTGTTAGTAAACTGTGAACTTTTCAGTCTTTCATATGTAAATCTTTGATGGTAGCCTGCATATTGTGATGATCGATGCTTCAGATAAAGTGTTATAGATAAAGATATAGATATAGATCATGGATATAGATTATTGATATAGAGTATAGATATAGTTTCTGTTTTCAGTTTTAGTTATTGACATAAATGCAAATAGAGGGAGAGATAGAGTTATAGATCTAGATAAAGATAGAGAAGATAAAAATAATGAATAGATTTCTTTCTTAACGACTGATAGTAAAATAGAAATCGACGGTACTGACTGATGGCAAAATAGGAATGTGTTTTGTTATCAGTTGGCAATCAGTTTTTTACGAATTTATTTTACCATTAATCGGTAAGAGAGAGCGTTTGATGCCTACCAATGGTAAAACAGAAATCGGCGTTATTGACTAATGGTGAAGTAGACACGTGTTTTGTCATTAGCTGAAAATTAAATTTTGGAGGAATTTATTTTGCCATTAGTTGGTAACGAAAAAAGTTTGGTTGCCGGCTAATAGTAAAACAGATTTGTATTTTACCTATTAATCTGTAACAAAAACCTTATTTTTTTTTTAATTTTTATCTTTTTATCTATAATCTATTATCCTTCGTTCTATTTCTATATTTTTAATTTTCTACGATCGGAATAATGATTTTTTATGAACAGCCTGAATTTCCATGATGTTCAACACTTTTCCCATAGAGCATTATCTAACCAGTTAGAATAGATGACTATCAGGATTTAATACTTTTTTATTTTTATTTTATATATTTTATTTATTTTTTGCATTTGAAAAAGAACAATATTATTACTTTTCCATTTATAAATTTATTCTTAATATCTTGTCTAATTGTTCGTAATTATTCGATTATAAATTTTATAATAATATGTATATATAAATGAAACTTTGTAAGTTTGTGTAATTATTGTTAATAAGCAAGAGAAATCGGGAAATAATTTAGAAAATTTGTTTATTCGTCAAATAATTAACAATTGTTGGGCTGTAAAACCTTTCGTCCATTTGTCTTACCATATGAATTTTATTATATATGTATATGATAAGTATGTATAGTATTCACAAAACTCTCCCCATAGTCTTATATAATGGATTAATAAAATTCATAAAAAAAAAAAAAAATGTTCGCATAACAAAAACACAGTTTAGGTACGCTATGTTACTAAGTTCTCCAAGCGTTTTTACTTAAACGACCTTCTTAATGATTTTTAAAGGCACTCAATCTTATCTCAATCGGTTGTAAACCGAATGATTTAATTTAGATGATAATAATTATCCTTAAATTTCTTTACACAAAGATCTTCATGAAAAATAAAAAAAAAAAAAATAAAAAACAATCAACCTATGCTATCACTCATACTTTCATACTATCATACTGAAAATGTATTTTTTCTCGCATTGTTTACACTTATAACTATTTCCACTACTTTTTATCTACATTTGTTTTAATCTAGCGTTGGCCCTTTTTTACAAAATCGGTTTCGTTTGAGTCATTATGTTTAAACTTAGCAGTTTGAATTGTTATCGTTATTATAGTAACTGCGCAATAAAACTTTCACTTTAGAATATGTAATTGACAGATTTACAAAACGTTAAATATTCTATGTAAGTATAAAACGATTTATATTAATTAAAATTGAACATTTTTCGGTAAAAGAAATATTATTGTTTTTGTCGTCCAGGCGCCAGGGATTAACTTAAATTCTTTGTATCACAGTGCACATTTTGCACTATTCGTCAGAGAACTAAACGGGTAAAATTATGATTAGAAAAACGAAGTATAATTGGCACACTTTCAATAATCAGTACTTGTATGAAATGTGTATCATAATATTATATCTACAAAGATCATGGTGTGGCTTAAAATACATAGCGCAGTCAAATGGATTTACTATAGTAAATACCTACACGTGTGTGCGTGTGTGTGTGTGTGTGTGTTTGCGTGCGTGTGTATGCGAGTATGTGCGCGTGTGTAAATAGTACAAAAGAATCAATCTATAGAAAGCATACAGCTATTTCGTTAAGTAAAGAAAAATATTTCTTGTCTAGTATAATTACAAGACATATTTCTTTGTAAAAAATACAATTCTCTCTTCATTTTATTCCGAATAAAATGTTATATAAAGCTATCTTTATAAAATAGCCATTTAAAATTGAATATTCTGAAGAATATCATAGAAAAACTATAATGAACTACTAAGGCACATGTAATGTATCAAACAGCACTCATGAAAGGCACTTAAATACGTCATAAAGTCTATCGATTTTTAAAGGCAGTAATATGCGCGATATCGTAATAAAATTTATCAAATTATAAATACTTCCAGGAGCAAATTAATTCATTGAATCATTTGCAAATACCTATTCTCCTCGAGTAAAGAGCTTAAGGATGACGTCATATCGTTAACAACCATATTTGCGCTGGCTGGTAATGGTTGTGGCAAAGATATAGGGTGGGTAGAGCTTGATACATTGGTATCGTGCATATTGCCAGACCAATTTCTGCATTGTTGCACGTACTCTAACGTTCTCCTGTAAGAATCTTGTCTCATACCTTGCGGCGGTTTAACCGGGGAACCTTGTTGCGATTGGCTAATATCTTTGCACTGAATCTCCAACAAATTCGTGCCGGCCTGTTCCTGATAACACTGTTCCCCGTAGCCCCATTGACAATTACAATTATATTGATGGTTACTGGGTGGATTGGTTCGCGTCTGACAACCATGGCCACAAATTTGTTGTTGCATCCTACCATTACTCTGTAATGCATTACACAACTGCGGGGATGTTCTCTTGGGCATTGACGTATCATTTGTAATGTTTTGATGATGGCCACCGTTCGGATGAATACAGGTTTGCATTTGAATGCACGAGTTAGCCGTTTGCGCTTGTTGCTGACATTCTTGCAATCCGCCACTCATGTTATTAATGGCCTTGGTCTGATTTGTAACATTCATTTGCGAACAATGCGGTGACATAAGCGTACACTGATTAGTATTCCCGGTTTGTTGATCTGGATGTAAACTCGTCATTTGACCGTTCGGCGTTACAACCGGCCTTGTACATTGATTCGTCGTTTGATTACATTGTGAATTAGTATGGTTCATCGTGGATTGGCCAGATAGAATGGGTTGTTGGTTGCAGTGTGGGATCGATTGTTGACAATTAACATTTGAACGCATTTGCGTACAAGGTTGTTGGCCCATAGCCGTATGGTTGGCCGATACGCACGTTTGACTGGAATGATGATTCGTTTGATTGCCCGCGTTGCGATTGCAATTGGAATTTAGCTGTACTTGACAGCCGTGATTAGGATAATAGTTATGATAAATGTGATTTTGTGAACAGTTTCTGGTTAGTTGGGCAGAATTTTGTAACATATTTTGAGAGGTATGTTGGGGCGCTAACGCACCAGCCGCCGGAGAAGTCAATGGTTGATCACTGATATGACTAGGAGCATAGTGAGACCCCGGTGACATTACTTGACCGCTCGCAGGACTTGCCATTTGTGCTGGAACAGGCTGAGATGCATAATTGGGAGGTGGCGGACAGTATTGGGAGGAGGGATGAGTTGGTCGAGAACTTGGACATTGATTGTATGGAACTGGAGAAGTATTTTGATAATTTAGACAGGATTGCTGGGAAGATTGCTGTGCCGAATAACAATTCTGTTGATGCGTTTGATTGTAATTACACGGAGGTTGGATCTGTCGCTGATAATGCAATGGATTTGTACATATCGGTGATTGACATATTGGCAGAGGACTGCTTCTATAATTGCTTTGATTACCGCCTGCTTGTACCTGCAAATTATACGTAATCCATTAATTCAAATCAATTTACTTTTAACGTAGTATACATAAAAGAAAGATGAAAGAGAAATTGAGGGAAAAAGAAAAGAGAAGAAAAGAAAAGAAAAAGCATACTTGATTCAGATACTGCATCATTTCGTCTGGAATGACAAGTTTGTTTTCAACCATTTCACCTTCCCCAACTTCGTCCAAAATAACTTCTTGATTTGGATGAAGTTCCGGCAATTGTGCCGACCTCGGTCTCGGTGGCATAGGCGGAGACGTTCTATGTGCCTGATGACCTCTCGCAGGTTCAGACATTCGTCGATCACCGGAAGGTTGTGCACAATGTTCACTTGGATTGTTCCAATCGTTCGGTTTACCTTGGATACCCTGTATAAATGAAATTTTCCTTATATATCAAATATCTCCACGTGATACGAACAATAAATATTGAAACAAACAATACCTGCAACGACATGTTCCGCGTTTGTACAACCAGATTACTGGTAGAATATGGTCCTTGTATATGACTCGGGGGATTAATTCTACCAGACGTTGTGCTCATTTGACTACTCCTTCTGGAAGTACCAGGACTTATAGGATCGTAGAAACTTCCTGGTCCAGTGGCCCCAGTTCTTACAGCACTAATTCCACTAGCCTGACTACTTCTTCTACTACCAAAATCGGTTGATCTCATACTCCCATAATAGGTGCTAACAGTACTGTTGCTGTCTCTCCTTGGCTCGCTCAATGGTTGCAATCTAAGCTGCAAATCCGATAAGCTCGTCTGACGTGCCGGTACGCCACCTTCCATTTTCAAATCCGTGATCCTTCTGTTCAAATCACCGATATTACTTTGAGCGCCCATACCGCCACGAACGCCTCTCATACCGGACACGCTAACCGGAAGCGTCGGTACACCCTTAGCATTCAATCTTCCCTTCATGCGATTCCTCGAAGTAGCCGTTGCCACCTGTTGCTGCTGTTGAGATTCTATTCCGCCAACCTACGAGCAAATCGATAATCCAACACATCACAAGATTTCACGATTTCGAACGATAGGTAGATAAGAAACAAAAAAAAAAAAAAAAGAAAAAATTAAGATCGTTCAATGATAAACATATTTTTACTGTTAAAAGATAAGTGATCTCGTAAATAAAAATTATTGATAAGTTGGTAAATAATTTATGATCTCGTTTACCATAGCGCGAAGAGCTATTGGAAGATCGGCAATGTCTAAATCGTCAGGTTCCTCGGTCCATGGTTCCTCGGAGAGATTGGCACCGTCGTTTGTAAGAGTACCAACGCCTGTAACTTCGTCGTTGCAACCACCGATAAGGGGACTACCCTGTTGTTGCATCATACCCGGTGGACTATTGGCCTCGCTCTCAGATTTTACGCTAGGACTCGACAAACTCGGTGTCTTCGGATGTAAGTCTTCGCTTCTGCTAGGACTATGACCTCCTGCACCTGCTTCGTCGCTTCCACCGCCATCACCGCCCCCACCTTTATGCTTTTTATTGGCATAAAATTCCGCCCCGTGTACCGTCTTCACGTGCTTCCTCAAGGACGAAGGATCCGTGTACCTTTTCGTGCAGCCGGGTGCTTTACAAACGTACGGTTTCTACGAGAATAATTTATCATCGCGTGATCGTACCAAAATCCAAAGACGAGATACAGATATTTCAAGAGAAACAATTTATTCGTTTAACAAAATTATTCACCTCGTTCGAGTGCGTCCTATTCTGATGTTTCGCTCGGTCGCTCGCGTTGCTAAATGCTTTGCTACAACCTGGATATTCGCAGGTGTACGGTTTCTCACCCGTGTGAGATCTCAAATGTGTCTTTAAGTTCTCCAGTCTTGAGTATGCCTTGAAACAACCCTCGAACTGGTTGGGGGAGGGGGAGAAACAAATTTACCAAATCAATAAACGATCCGTGATCCACGTGAAATTTTATTACACTTGTAATACGAACGTTTATGTAGATATTTTCTTTTGATATAAAATATTAAAAGTATTTATACGATCATACATTACATTATGTACGTACCGTACATTTGTGAGGTTTTTCACCGGTATGCCTTCTCATATGTACTACCAGCATGTACTGTGCCTTAAAGGGCTTTTCCTCTCTCGAACATTCTTCCCAACCACAAACGAAGCTCTTTTTATTGGCGTGTATGTGATCATTGTTGATATGCTTCACAAGATCATCCTGTTGGACGTGAATGCGAGAAAAAGAAAAGAAGAGGAACGATATGACGAATGAAAAAAAATAAAAAAAAGAAAGCAAAGAATTAATAAATAAATGAAATTCTTCACTTTACGAAATTTAAGAGATAAGGAAATGTGCATTTAACCTGAGTTGGAAATTCAAGACCGCAATCTCTCCAATGGCAATTCGTTTCAATAAAGTCACCAGGTTCATCTCGAAGATCCTCGCTAGGGCTAAGCCCTTGAGGATGAGTCGGTGGAGCGGTGGTCGTTGTATTGGTGGTGGTTGTCGCCGGTTCTCTTTTTACCTTTGTAGACGTTCTTCTCGACGATGTATCGGCTTCCGCCGTGACCGATCTTGAAGATGTCTCTGACGCTTTTCTACAGGATTCTGCATTCTAAAAACAAAACAAAACAAATTGTTATATATTTAAATCGTAGAATAGTGGATAATATCCGATGATATTTAATAATTGATATTGATCGTTTGAAATTAATTTATACGTAAATTATTTATACGTATATCGTTCTATACGATCGTTGGAATAAACAAAGAGGTTATTTATTTAAAATCTACAGAATCTAAAAAAAAAAAAAAAAAATAAATAAATAAAACAATTGTGTATACTTTTTATCTTTTTTTAAACTGACTCTAAAGTAGATAAGCATATCCACGTATATTATGTTATAGTAGTAGTATTAATATATGGAGTTAAACGTATATCGCATGCATATATATATATGTATATATATATTTATACATATAGATAGATAGATATATGTGTATAATAATAAATTTATACCTCACTCTTTGGCGGCAATCCTCCATGAGGAGCAAGGGTCGTCGATGCAGTAGAATGAGGTGGTACACAAGGATATAGCTGAGAGTGAGGTGACAGACCGTGCGCATGAGGGTGAGAATGAGGGTGTGGAGGCAATGGCGGTGGTGCAGGCGGTTGCAAAGGATGCGCGTGAGGCAAAAGAGCCGCCGCGGCGGCGCTTCTCAAAAGGTGTGCCTGAAGCTGCTGCAAATGAGGCGCCATGCCAGGGTGCATACCTAAAGCTGGGCTCATGGCTATAACAATACACCCATTGGAATTCATTGAAATTCGTTATACGGACAACCTTTCTTTCTTTCTTTCTTTTTTCTGTTTTTTTTATTTTTTTTTTATTTTTTTAAAGTCAGTCGATCGATCACTAAAAATTATTTACAAGATATATTTCATAGGTACAATTAATTTGTCACATTTTTACTGTTAAATAATTTATATATATATATATATGTGTGTGTGTGTGTGTGTTATTTTTTTATATTTATCTTCATATATTCTCGTTCATACGTAATTTCTCATAGAAATAAAAAACATTTATATATTATTGTACGTAATGGGAGTCCGATAGTTTTTGATTTTTTTATTTTTAATTATATAAGAAATATATCGAATTTATATAAGGATATTAATTATTATAAATAAACATCTAATCGTAGAATTTTGTAATAAGCATATTTCGATCATAGGTGATAATATAACACGGGTCGAGATGTTATTGTATATTATATTATTTCTGATAAATAGAGAATGAGAATGAATAACGATCGATCGTTAAAAATGATTAAAACAAGGATTACTACGAGGATGTACTATGTATAAATTGACGATAGAGGAAGATTATCATCGAAATCGGGCTACGGCCATTCTCTCGACAGTCTCATCACGACTAAGCTAACTTCCGGCACGTAGGCTTAGCTTGCATTTTAATTGTCGGTCTCCGGTTCTCTTGTAACGTTCGAAGATCACGCTAAGCGTGCGGATACAGAATGATTTTGTTTGTTGCTTCTGTCTCAGTTGAATAGACGATGAACCTTGTTTCGATAATGATCGTGTGAAAATGATCGAGCGTTGTTCACAATTTTTCCACTCAAGGATAATCTCTTTTATTTTATTTTATTTTGTCTATTTGTTTTTTTTTTTTTGTTTTTTTTTTTTTGTGAATAAAAATTCAAGAAGAAGAAAACGGAATAATGGCGACGCGAACGTAATGGAACAAATTTGATCGTCACCGTGATAATATCTATTTAAAGAACTCGTCCAATTATCCAATTATTTTGCGTATGTAATGCAAGGGGCATAGTAGTCGTTGCATGCTTAACTAATTCCGTAACTAACGTCTGCAATTAATATGTTTATCTTGCCTGTATATAAAACGTGACGGGGATTAGAAATGTATTAGAGATTTCCATTATAGGCCAACGTGATATTATTTTAATTCCGGATGCGTGGACGCTTTTGTAACGATATTAATACAAATGGGATTATAATAAAATAAAATAAAATAAAATAAAATAAAATAAAATAAAATAAAATAATATAAACGAATAAATAAATGAATGAGACACATATCTATGAATCCTGCACACTACTCTTTACGAAATTTTTCTCGAATTTATTTATTTATTTTTTCTTTCAAACTTTTTCTTTCACGCTTTTTTCTCTTTTCGAAAAGATTTTTCTCGTCGCAATCTTTCTTGCTTTTCTCCCTGTTTCTTTTTTCTTTATTTCTCTTTTTTTTTCAGAAGGCCAACAACTCAAGCGTGCTTCGAAGGTAAATTTAAAAGTGAACGTTCTACCGTAAGTGCCACGCAAGAGGGAGGGAGGGAGGGAGGAAGGGAGGGAGGGAGGGAGGGAGGGAGGGCGGGTGGGGAAGGTACGATCGACGTGCTACGCTTCTTGAATTTTAATTCGTTAATAACTTCATTTAATCGCAAATTACTGATGGTCCTTAACTCGCGAGCAAGGTGGGCCCCCGATTTGGGGTAAGCACTTGACTCTCTCGTTCCGCGTATAGGTACACTACATAACTATATATATATACCGGTCGTAATCCACTTGTATAATGACTTCATGCGCGCCAGAACCTCAATTTACTCGCTGCTACTGAATCTCGATCATGCAAAAGGTGTGTGTGTATATATACATATATATATATATATATATATATATATATATATATATATATATATATATCGTTCAACATCGAAAGCCTGGATGATTACGATGACAAGCAAGGTTCAGTTTTCTCAAGTAAATTTTCTTATACTTGTCTTTGATGATTTATGTTCGTCGTACATAAACGCACGCCTATACACTATCATGACTTGTTCCTTCTTTTTTTTTTTTTTATTGTTTCTTTCTTAATTTATTTGTTTGTTCGTTCGTACGTTCGTTTCGTTTTTCTCTTATTTTAAGATAATTAACGTCGTCATCTGGTACATGGAAAAAGGAAAAAATAATATAATATCATAGAATAATATCTTACCGGCCGATAAGTGACCATAACTGCCACTTGCGCTACTACTTCTTGAACCATTAACGATGGACGCTAAACTATTTGGACTGAATCTAATCATGCTGTCGATGTCGAAGCGATCGGAGTATGGTGAACTGCTTAGTGCCCGTTTACGGCTAGCTCTAATCGCCGATGCTCTTGGACTTCCTAATCTCGACGACGCTGAAACTGTATTAAACAATTTTTTTTTTTCATTACATTTTTTTTAATTAATTAATCAATCAATTAATTAATTAATTAATATCCGTCGTATGGACGAAGTAAGAATTATTATTAATAAACGAACGATGATCATTTATTTTCACATTTATATATATATATATATATATATATATATATATATATATATATACTTAAATTATTTACACGTTCGTTCTTTTCTTCTACTTCTCCTTTTTTAATATTAAAACAACGATCGTACACGTTTATGTTTATTAAATACGACGTTTAGATATACTAATAATACGGATAACGAAGGAAAGCGATCTAAAGAATACTCATTATTTCAACGATAGAAAGAGAAAGGGAGAAACGATTTCTAATAACTTTCCGTATCTGTTATCATATATATCTATATTAATTCTCTTAAATGTAATCAAAATTAGGTCGAGATACGCGTAATAATCGACGCATATACGAAGCACGATGTTTATATAGACATTATTAAAATACCGAGGTATAACGAGAAACAAACTTGGAATAAAAAAAAAAAAAGAGAGAAAAAAAACGGGGAAGGGTGGCGGGGGGGGGAGGGGAGGGGGATAATGTAGTACCCGAAGGTTAAGAGTAAATGGTAAAGAAGAAGAGGGCCGATCCTTGCGGGTTGAACGATTTAGCAGCGATTTGCTTTCGACCGCAGCCCAAACGACAAACCACTTTCTTAAGGCCGCGGTGGCGGCTTTCTTGTACGTACACTATCGTTGGTTATACGTTTGCTTCCATATATCCTTCTCTCTCTCTCTCTCTCTCTCTCTCTCTCTCCCTCTCCTCTCCTTTTTGATTCCATCTACTTCGCCCTTTCCTTCTCTTTCTCTCTCACTCCCTCTCTTTCTCTTACACGCGTATTCCGCAAGATAAAACCACTCCTTTTATCTCCCTCTCTCTCTCTCTCTCTCGCTCACTCATTCTCTCTCTCTCTCTCTCTCTCTCGTTGCTCTTCTCGACCACGAGCAACCCTATATAGAGAGAACGGAATCACGAAGAAGAACCTCTCTTCTTTCTTTCTCCTGGCTTTCCACTCGGTTGATCGCTCGTTCACGCACAACAGGTATAGAGTTACTCGTGGCTTGGTAGTTCTCTGCTTCTTTTCTTGCCTCCCTCATCTTCTCCTGTGCAATCTCTCTCTCTCTCTCTCTCTTTCTCTCTCTCTCTCTCTCTCTCTCTCTATCTCTATCTATCTATCTCTCCCTCTGTTTTACTTACTCCTTCTATCTCAACTCATCCACTATATCCCATTCCGCAGACGCAACCCACCACCACCACCACCACCATGCGCCAGAACGGTCTTTTATCCTTTCGTGGGTTATTAATTCGACCGGTGATCCAATTTACGGCGAGTACCAACGAATGGAAGAGACGGAAAGGTAACGTATTCGGCGGTACGTCTCTCTCTCTCTCTCTCTTTCTCTCTCTCTCTCTCTTTCTATACCTCTTCAACATCATGTTAAGGCGAATGGCCCTTTAACCGTAGTATCTCCTTTCCCTTTTGCCGGTCTTCAAAAGCATCATCATCTCTCTATCTCTCTATCTCTCTCTCTCTCTCTCTCTCTTTCTTTCTCTCTCTCTCTTTCTCTTTTTTTTACCCTTTCTGTCTCTCTCTCTCTCTCTCTCTCTCTCTCTCTCAGTATCTTCTATCTCTTCATGAGCCATCGCCTTTCTCTCCCTTTTTTTTCTTTTCTTCTTTGTTTCTTCTTCTTCTTCTTCTTGTACTTCTTCTTCGTGTTCTTCTTCTCCTCCTTCTTTTTCCTTTTATTTTTCATTTTATTTTTCTTCTTCTTCTTCTTCTTTCGTCCCGATCGAGCGTGTCGCGAGCGTTAATTTAACGAAACGAGCCGCTTCCAACGGAGTCAATCCTGTCAAATATATTGCTTCGATGTTCGACAGAACATATTTTTTCCCCCTCCCTCCCTCCCTCCCTCCCTCCTCGCGAATGATATATATTCTTCTCGTTTTCCCCCTTGTCGAGTACAGAGGTGTTGTACTTTCGTTTACGGGGACTCGATTACAAAAAAAACAAATAAGAAAATAAAAAAGAAATTGTACAACTTGATTCGATAGGTATCAATTATTATTATTATTATTATTATTATTATTATTATTATTATTATTATTATTTCCCTTTTATTCAAATATAAGATCAACAGATCGATTAATAACAATTAGATTAATGTAAAATTTGTTATTAAATATTTCAAATAACGAGTCTCACGTTTTACCCCTGGCTCGAACTTGTACGATCGTAAATTATAATCACGCATGTATTACGGCACTTGAGTTCGCTTATAAAATACATCGTAAATAAAATATGACAATAATAATAATAATAATAATAATAATAATAATAATAATAATAATAATAATAATAATAATAATAATAATAATAAAATATAACGGGCATGTAACAACAATAATTTACAAATCGATCGAATCGAAATATCATTAATAAGTTAATAAAGATGGCCGTCGATTAATAAAAACGCATTAAACAGTTTTAATGAGATATATATGGTAGGGTAGAGATTCTAAATTTGGCGAAGTCGTCGTCGTCGTCGTCGTCGTCGTCGTCGTCGTCGTCGTCGTCGTCGTCGTTGATCCAAGGTGAAATCGATCGAATTTTCGAAGCTCGTTTTTCGCCTAAACTAGTATCCCTTATCTTATCGGTTCTCGGAGGAAAGGGTTGGACCCTTTGTCGTTGGTGAAGTCCCAACGTAGATTAATGAATATGCGAACGGATCCTTCCTTCGCTTACCTCTTGCTCTTTTCCATCTCTCTTTCTCTCTCTTTCTCTTTCTCTTTCTCTTTCTTTTTCTCTCGATGTGATCGTGCCTCTCGACCAGGATACGCGAGGATATCCCGTGAGGCCTACACGGCTCGGTAAGTCGCTGCTGCTCTTTTCTCTTTCTCGCGAAGGGAACATGGGATTGAGACATGTAAATTGGTGCAATCGGCCACTCCGATCGACGCGGTTCACCCGATCCTACTCTGCTACGCGGCGCATGCCACGCTGCTACAGGTCCCTTCAAATTACACAGTATATAATAATGATGATGATGATAATAATAATAATAATAATAATAATAATACTCCAACGTTTCTTCTTTCTTTTATTTATTATTACGTCGATATACCAAAAAAGGAAAGGTAAAAAAAAAAAAAATAAAAGACGTACTCGTTCCCGATCGATGATAACTCGTCGTCGTTGACTTTTTCAATCCCTCGATGGGAATGGAAACGAATCGAAAAGAAAAAAAAAAAAAAAATAAAAAAGAAAAACAGGAAACGGGAAGAAAAGATCTTGCTTAATGATATTATTAAATTCTTTTCGCCGCGATAATAAATAAATAACGAATCAAGATAAATCAAGATCGTCCATTTGAATTCGTTCGTTCGATCGTGAAAGTTGATCGATCGGTATTTATACGATGTTTTCCAAAAGGAGAGAACACGTTCGATTCGATTCGCACGCAACGAAGCGTATCGAAAATCGAAAGATAATCGATACCAAGTGGAAGAAGAAGAGGCAGAAGAAGAAGAAGAATTGTGAGACAACCTGTAGGGTAGGCGCTAAGGTGTTAATGAGGTCATGTCGCTCCGAGTCGATTCAATTATGCAGAGGTAGCGGTTAACGAGGCCCCGTTTACCCTTTCAGTCGTCTTTTAGCCTCTCGGCCTCCTAACCGGTCGATCTCCTACCTGCTGTTAAGCGCTACTACACCTACGGCTAGCTGGCACACATAATTCCTCCGCACGCAAAACAGCAAACTGCTTTGGCTTGACTCGACTGGCAAGTGTCCAACCTGGTAGCGATCGAAACGTGACGAAACTCGAAGGATTTTAAGACATTCCACTTTAGTTATTTCGTTATCCACTTTTGTATCACTCTCTCTCTCTCTCTCTCTCTCTCTCTCTCTTTCTCTCTGTTTTTTTTCCTACCCGCCGATTTTAAAGTTATAGTTCTTGTCGAGACAAGAAAAGAAAAAAGATAAGAAAAAAAGAGAGAGAGAGAGAGAGAGAGAGAGAGAGAGAAATGTTACGGGTTGGGGGAGAAAAAGATCGATTCTCGATAATTAAAAGAGTTTTATTTAACGTATCAAGCTGCCGAGAGAAAGTTTTCTCAAGGCACCGCTGGTGTCTTAATTGCTTAATCGATCGTGAATTTATTGGCACGTTCTTTAGATCTTTTTTTCGTTTTTTTTGTTATATATATATATATATATATATATATATATATATATATCGACTGAGATAAGATGGAAGCTCAAGTACGATTATTCTAGTCATGTCACTCTATCTATCTTTCTCTCTCTCTCTCTCTCTCTCTCTCTCTCTCTCTCTCTCTCTTTCTTTTTCTTTTTCCTTATCCTTTTTCTATCCAGCTGAAGAGGGAAACGAGATATCGGTGTCGAATATCGCGTACGCTTATCCTTATCGAATTTTTTCATCGGTATTGGATAGATCCACGCAAGGTTAGCTTCGAGCTCGAATTCCATGGTCTTCTATTCGTAGAAATGGTCGAACGTTTTCTCGGTCCTTTCGGTACGAAGTTGATCTCTAGAGTGTGAAGAAATCGCGCGTCCTGTATAAGCGTTCGTTCAATGATAATTTATTCCAGGTGATCTAGTGCGTACCAACATTTCTTTCGTTTAAGGTACAACGACGTTTCACAGAGTTTCTCCAATTTTTGTTTCTCCTCCTTTTTTTCTTCCTTTCTTTCTTAACCTCATTCAACAAGTTCTTTCTTTATTTCTTTAATCGATCGCGTAGATCCTCTCCTTTCTCTTATAAAATTCTTATACCTTTTTAATATTACGTTCGTTTGTGTTTTTCTTTTTTTTTTTTTTTTTTTTGTTTTTGTTTTCATTCTTAACAACGAACGATTATTGACAAGGATAAAAAACATTGTCATTTGTTTTAATATTAGCTCGATATAAATTTTAACTTTCTAAGAAAAATGTATGATAAATTTCTGATACATACGATATGTATAGATACATTCTGATACATACGATAATTTATACGGATAAATTTGACAGGTTTTAAAGATTACAATATCGGAACATATTAATGAATTAAAGGTATTTATGTATATATAAAAGAAACACGACAAGATAATAATCCTAAACTATTAACGATACTTACCGTCGATGGAAAAGGGAAACTCTGACGATGCTAGCGTACTCGATGGTCCTGTTGCGTGGAGTATATACTCTGGCCCCAAACCACCCAGTCCTATAGACAAATAAAATTAAACAACATTTTAATCGAAGCTAATGAACGAATTCGAAAAACATGATATGATCAAAGAAAAAAAAAAAATAAATAAAACAAACAAAAGAAACGAATAGAAATCGTTGTAAGTACTACTTTCGCTTGGATCATGAATATCACGTGTCATCATTGTTTATAAAAAAAGGGAAGTAGATTATTTTGAAGCATCATGAGATGGGTCGTATAAAGAGAGCGAAAGAGAGAGAGAGAGAGAGAGAAAGGAAGAAGTAGCCGTAACAAGAGGGCTTTGTACGGCGTATTGAATATATATTTTCCGCCGGAAATGCGGGCCCTTTTGATGGGACTCAACGAGAAGAGGAGGAGGCGTAGAGCTAAGGAGGTTTCAATGTCCCTAAGATCGTCGAGTTCCCGAAGCATTCTAGATGTTGTTTCAATGATAGACATTGAACAGAAACTCGATCGAGATCGATCCGACAGTATATATACTTTCACGGAAATATCGTACATTAATCTTCAATCGTGGATCGAAAAATGATAAGATTGAATATATCGAAAAGAACGAAAATGTATTACATATAGAAAATGAAAGGTAAAGAGTTAAATTAAAACGGTGTAAAATTTGTTTTATCTTTGAGAAAGTAATACTTCAAAATAAAACTTATTATTGGATGAGCCGTCTCTATTCGAGTATTACCAAAAGAAAGAAAGAAAGAAAAAGAAGAGAGAGAGAGATAGATAGAGAGAGAGAGAGAGAGAGAGAGAGAGAGAGAGGGAGAGAGAGAAATAAACACAAGGAAGAGGATTGAAGAATCGACGGAGAGAGAACTCTGGCGCTCTTTAAACGTCTCCCCCATAGTAATCGCCCGAGACAAGGGACAATAAAGGAAAGTGCGTATATTCCCCGTAGGCCGTAGGCCGTTCTAATTATCCGAAGACAAGTACAAGGGTAAGGTAATTACCGTGTAACGAGGCGCTTGGACTGTGCGTGGAGGCCTGAAGCTGATGATAAAGGTGGTCCATGTAGTTGAGCCGGTAGGTGGGATGCAGGGCCGTATGCTCCGAGAGGGGGTGACTTCTACGGAGGAAATCGCCGCTGGAAATCCCGTTCCCTGCGGTCCCGCCCCCTCCAACGTTTCCGCCACCACTCGTGGCCCCGCCGCCTCCACCACCTCCACCGTCTCCTCCGCCGCCGCCACCTCCTCCTCCTCCTCCTCCTCCTCCTCCAGCACCACCGTTTCCTCCGCCACTGCCACCTCCGTTTCCTCCTCCACCACCACCACCACCACCACTGCCGCCGCCGCCACCTCCACCTCCTCCACCTCCACCTCCTCCTGCTCCTGCTCCTCCACCACTACCACCACTTGCGTTCCCACTACCTCCGTTACCACTACTGCTGATCGCCGTTGTGCTACCGGACAATCTGGAAATCAAACATTCGACATCCTCTATCACTCACGATCTTATTCCTTTTTTTATTTTTATTTTTTTTTTTCTTCTTCTTCTTCTATTAACCATTCGAGTGCCGAGAAGCGCGATGTAGCTCTTTGTTGTCGTTGTTGTTGCTTGGGCCAAAAGCGCGACGAGCGCCATCGCGTCACACGTATGATTTGATTTTTCAATTCCTCTCTTTGATCGATTATTAGTTATCGAAACGAGTAAGTAACCCGCTCAATTTCTACGTTCGAATGTAAACGCTAAGTATCATCTTTTTTTAAGAGGCTTAACAATTGTGAAAGATATTAAATAATTAACGAACTTTTAACTCTTCGTCGTTTTTCGTTTAACACTTTTGGTTATTATATGGGGGAGGAAGAAATAAAACGTTCAGCACTCAAATGGTTAATAAGAAGAAGTTTCAATATGGACAAATTTTCAGAATCGACGTCTCGTCGGATCGTCGATGAATTTTCGTTCTCCTCGTTCGCGAGTAGTAAATCGATGATAAATCAAAGATCAAGATTCGATGTTCCGAATTAAATCGCACCGACTGAATTCATTTAAATTCCAATTAGAATCCAATTATCGATCGTTTTCTTACGGAGTGAGAACGAACACATATTTCTTTTTTTGTTTTTATTTTCGCGATATCCGTCGGCCGTTCCCAACGTTTTAATCATTCTTCTTCTTCCTTGTTTTTTTTCTTTCTTTTCTTTTCTTTTCTTTTCCGTTTTCTATTAAAATGGGATAACTTAATAACACCTATTAAGATTTTTTTTCTTGTTTTTTATACAATTTTACCAACGCGTTGTAATAATAATGGGATAAACGATTCATCTGTGCTACTGGGACGTCTCCTGGTATATGATTAAACTAAATTATCTTGAAATATTCTGATTCGGAAGATTAAGTAGAAACGTATGTTATGAGCGACGACGTTTCGTTACGCTCGAAGCAGAAGGAAATGGTCCGAGTCTTGTGTCCTCAAAGACTTACCACTATCTTTCCTTCATTCTTTTTTCTTATCCTTTTTCTTCGTACTTCTCCATATATTATTTCTATGCGGTTATATACTAGCTTGTTTGTGGAGGGTGCTTACAAAAAAAAAAAAAAAAATAAATAAAAAGAAAAAACGGGGAAATGACGACTCGACAGGTGAAATGAAATAAAAGAGTACTCTTATTGACATTGTGTCCGATTTCGTCACTTTTACATAACGTGTCATTAATTAAACCCACTTTAGGACACGAATTAAACGCTGTCAAAATCTATGAAAGAAAATAATAATAATAATAATAATAACGATCAGTCAAAAATCTTTACTCATGTGATCTCAAATAATGAAAGTCGATTTATAATAAAACCTACGAAATACGAATATCTATTTTCAAAGGAATGAGATTAAAGTGATTGAAAACGCGATGAGTATCGTGACGAATAATATTCAAGGATGATTTTGAAATGATAATTCTATGGTAAAAGGAAAAAGAAAAAGAAAAAGAAAAGGAAAAAAAAAAAACAGAAAAAAAAATGAACAAATAAATTCAATATTTCAATTGAATAATGATTGAATAATGATTGAATGATTGAATAATGATCGATGATACATTACTCGGCGAAACATTTTTACGAAAGAGAAAGAGAAGAGCGACAGGAAGAAAAGAAAAAAAAAAAGAAACCGACCATAAAAATAATTAAAAATAAATTAGAATCGTTTTAGCAGTTTCCTCTTCCCCAAAATTGTTCCATGTGAAACACAAGAGAGAGAGAGATAGAGAGAGAGAGAGAGAGAGAGAGAGAGAGAGAGAGAGAGAGAGAGAGACGATGGTATCGGCACGCGTCGGTAGTTGTCTCCTGCAATACTCCGAGGCTGTTTAAATATTAGCCTCTTGCTTCCGCTAGTTTGCCAAGGCAAAGTCAACCGGTTAAGCCGTTTAACTTTGCTCGCTCACACAGGATAGTCCCACCTGTCCTCTCGCTATGGCAACCTCTTGTTACCTGCTTTATGTTCACGCTTCGATGTTTAAAGGCTTTGCATCTTTTCCGCGAGCAAACAGGATCAGGAAAGTGAGATCGCGTCGATGTGAGAGATCGTAAGAAATTCTTTAAGTCGATCGTTCTTAACTCCCCTTCCACCCTCTCCCTCGAGAGAAAGAAAGAGAGAGAGAGAGAGAGAGAGAGAGAGAGAGAGAGAGAAAGAGAGAGAGAGAGAGAGAACACGAGTAATACCATCGAGATAAACGATACCACATCGTATGTACCTTCGCGAAGCTTAATTTGTTACGTAGAGACACGAGCCGCTGTACACAGCGAGCAAATAGGCTTAACAGAACAACCTCTCGCTTTCGAGTCAGTTTACGCTTTCACTATCTCGTGAACGTGTTCCCTCTACCTAGCCAAAGAAGAAGAAGAAGCAGTCTTCCATCGTCCTCCTTCTACGTTTGCAATTCATGTACGATAAGATGATTTTCGCGGACGTAGGATTTTTTTCTCCCTTTCTCTCTTTCTTTCTTTCTTTCTTTCTTTTTTCTCTTTCTTAAAAGCATGTTCTCTCCTTGTCGTCCTTATCTTCCCTGATTATCTCCCATGTGTCTGATATTTATCAAACGACATACGAGCTGGTTCTTACTTTTCTTTTTTATATTTCTTTTTCTTTTTGTACAATTTTCTCTTCGCCCATTTTGTTCGTTCTTTCTTTCTTTTTTTTTTTTTTTCTTTTTTGAAAAGAACGAGAAACGATTCGACTTCGTTTTTACGTAATAATCAATGATCGTTTATGTATGTATGTATGTATGTATGTATGTATGTATGTATGTATGTATGTGCGAGTATATTGACGCATAAACAGGATTGTCGTATTACTATAATTATATATATATAATTATAGTAATATATATATATATATATATATATATATATATATATATATATATACATATTTACGAAAAAGTCGATATTATAATAAAATGTGAATATATTTACATACAAAACATCATCATCATCATCATCATCATCCACATCCTCTCCGTCCCCGTAGAATATCTATGTGTTATTTATAATCGTTGTTATAAATTTGGATATCCAACCGTTGAAAACATTTTATAGGGGAAAAAAAAAAAAAAAAAAAAAACAAAAAAAAAAGGAAAGAAAATAAAGATACAGGGAGAATAAAGAAGAAAAGAGTAAAGCCAAAGGGAAATAGAGAGAGAGAGAGAGAGAGAGAGAGAGAGAGAGAGAGAGAGAGAGAGAGAAGGGAGCTGCGACAGCAGCAGGAGCTAAGAGATAAAACTCGAGTCGTTAACTCGACACGCCGGAAACCGACGCATCTATCTTTACCTACAGTACGTCTGCCATGGAACCTTTTTGACATTCCTACGGCCTTCGAAGCGGTACTTTCGTAATGCCTTTCTTTAAACAGATTTTAAGTAAGACTCTTTTGATCGAACCGACCAACCAACCCAACCAACCGACCGACCTACCGACCAACGAACCTCCACCAGTTAAAACCTGATGGAAAGCAACGGACGTGCTTTCTCGAATGTTAAAAAACCGGAAATGAAAATCATCCTTGGGATTGACGATCGACGTATTCCTTAAAAAAAAAAAAAAAAAAAAAAAAAGTAAAGAAAAGAAAAGAAAAGAAACGAAAACGATTTTGTTTCTCTCCCTTTACGTTTCCTTTTTTATTTTTCTTCCTTTTCTTTCTCTTTACTGATTTCAAAAGAGGTGTGGTGCCGGGGAGGGGGGAGGGGGGAGGGAGGAAGAAAAAGGAAGAAGAGGAGGAAAAAAGAATCTTGACTTTGTGAAGAAGAAGTATAAGAAGAAGATGAAGAAGAAGAAGAAGAAGAAGAAGAAGAAGAAGAAGAAGAATGATGAGGTTCGCGAGCTCATTAACGTGACTCGTGTTAATGAGGCAAGTTAAGCAAGACATCTGTTGGGTTTCCTTGTTGAGCCACGTGGAGGTTTCAGAAAAAGGATGACGTGGAAATGGAGTCACGTGTGGACCCCTCCCCCCCCTCCCACCCGCCCTCCCTACTCCACCCAAAAAAAAAAAAAAAGAGAAAGAAAAAGGAACAAGGAAGTTAAAATAGTCATGAGTTTTATCTTTAGGTTGGTTATAGTTCTACGTAATATTCGTTGTCGAATAATAAATTATCGTTAGAAAAAAATTATATATATATATATATATATATATATATATATATATATTCATTTCTTGGAAAATAAAATTCGAGGAATAAATATATTCGGAATAACGTTAGAATCGAATACGTGGGCTTCGGGTTGATCGTAAGTAAAACGTAAAAGCATCATCAGGGTAGGGTCACAGAGTCGCGTCTGCAAGCCTAACACTTCCATGGGGTCTCGAGTTATGATATTTATTGCAGCGTCTTGCTGAATGCAAGTCACAGGACTCGCTTGAGAGAGTAAAGCAACCATATGGTAGACGTGCCGGGATGGTGAACGGCACGCGCTTGTTTCACAAGAAGCGACGAGATGGAAGAAGACAAGTGGGGAAAAGTGTGATGAAAAAGTAAGGAACGAAAAAAGAATAAAAAAAAGGAAGAAGAAGAATAGAAGAGAAAAAGAAAAAGAAAAGGAAAAAGAATGAAGCCGAGCGTCGTGAGAAAAACACTTCTTTGCCTTTTCGATGATCAAATCCATCAAAAAATCGTTTCGAGTAATTTCGACGAGCGGGATAAATCGAATAAATCCTAAGTCGAATTAATACGTTACGATGTTACGAATGGAAAGATGAAAAAAAAAAAAAAAAAAAAAAAAAAAAAAAAAAAAAAAAAAACTAATTTTATTTTTTATTTAACATCCTGTAATCCCATTTCGAGTTAAAGACGTCGATCAATCGTTAAACGTGTGTAAGCTCGTAGAACGGCAACGCGTTTACGTTCAATTTGGTTTCTAACTTGTACGAAACGATTTATTTTTTCTTTTTCTTTTTTTTTTGTGAAACAATTTTGTAAAACGTGTTACTTCTCTATCCGCTTCGATGCTTACTTGTTGACTAGTATGATATTATTTATTTATTTTTTTCTTTCTTTCGAAGAAAAATAAGTCGTAAGTATTGAAAGTTTAAAATAATATCTTGAAGCGAGAATCAAAGTTGAAGAAGAGAAAGAGAGAACAAGAGAGAGAGAGAGAGAGAGAGAGAGAGAGAAAATGATTCACATTACAATGGGTTAAGAAGTACGAGTGTTAGAATACGATTTCATTTAACTCATCGAATCATCGGGAACGAATTCCGCGTGATTTACTATCGCAACCTTGGCACTTTGCCACTCGTACTTTGTGCCGAATTTCTCTCGAACGTTAATGGAACCATAAGCGTTAAGAAGAAACTCCGTTTCGAAAATTGATCAAAGAGAAGGCAAGAATTTGAGCTTGTACTCCTTGGAACGTATGTGAAAGAAAGAACAAAATAAAATCGTTGGACTGTTGAATTCCAAAAACAACAGAAAAAAAAAAAAGAAGAAGAAGAAATTCGGACGTTAGGAAAAGAAAGGTAAAAAGATCTCTTGCAGAATTTAAAAGAAAAAAAAAAAAATAGAGAGAGAGAGAGAGAGAGAGAGAGAGAGAAAAATGACTCGAAACGATCATAAAATCGTAACTTAAGAAATATTCTTCGTCAATGAGAGCAATTCATTGACATCGAACGAACCGTAGAGATATACTACGTTACGAGCGAAAGAAAGTATACAAAAAAAAAAAAAAAAAAAAAAGAAAAAAAGAACAAAGAAGTTCGAGTTAATCGGTTATAAATATTAATTCAAAGGGTTCTCGTTGTGCATGTACGTATACTCTCGAAAGAAAATCGTTGAGAGCGATCGAAATCTTTGTTGAGTTATAACTGGCACCGAGTGTAGGTTTCCTACTTCGAACGGATTCGCTTCACAAGTGACAGCCATAAGTGCGCGCGAGCGAGCGAGCGAGCGAGCGATATTTTGCGAGGCGCCTCGCCGTGTCTCTCGGCACCGAGGCTATCGATGGTAATCGAGAGGCTCGTTAATCAAGATATTTACACGCGTGATCGGTCGCGAAGCCGATCGATATGCGAGCCGTCGTTGCGGATCTATCGAAGGCGCGGCTTCGTTGAAAATCCAGCTTAACGGCGCTATATGTGCCTAAGCTCGCGGCGTTATTTATAGGCTATTTGAACGCCTCGCACTACCTCGCTCGGTACGTGCGTCTAATTCATTTAAACCGCTCGTACGTTCGTCCTCCAAAGGGTAACATTTACTAGGGGAAGAAGAAGAGAGAGAAAGAGAGAGAGGTGTGTGTGTGTGTGTGTGAGAGAAAGAAAGAGAGAAGAGATG
>OU426868.1:2435000-2445000 GCA_911387685.1 Dolichovespula media
TTTTGTCGGTCGACCTTTTTCGTTCGTTCGGTTTTTTTTTTTTTTTCTTTGTACGAAGTATCAAACAATCTTACTTGATTCGATCATCTCGAATATTTGTCCTTCGTCCTTTTTTTTTATTTTTTTTATTTTTTTTTTTTTTTTTTGTATTTTCTTCGTATCCGTCGAAAATTACAAAATCTACGCGTCTGTCAAAAATGGCATATTGCTTTTCGTAATTTCTTCCTCTTCGTTCGACGCTTTTTCTTTTTTCTTTTTTTTTTTTTTTTTTTTTTTGTTTAATTTCAAATCACATCCGACTCCGATCGTTCCTAATATTTATAGCGGCCGACATCAGAGCGATATTTTACGGAAGAAAAGAAAGAAAGGTGTAAATAGAAAAATTCTACGGATTACAATTCTTTCGACGAGTCAGTTGATTCCTTGCTGAAGGACATTTTTTATTTTTTTTATCTATATATATATATATATATATATATATATATATATATATATATATAAACGACAACTAATCAATATCGTTCTCCGATCGTCGTTACGTTCTCTCTCTGTTTTATTCTTATTTGATTTAATGAAAGAAAGAAATAAAGAGAGAAACAACTTTCTGACGGATCGAAGAGTATTATTTCTCGCGCGTATGTCGTGAAATCAAACGGTTTCGCTCTAATAAGAATCCAATTAGTGGGACGACGTATATTTCTTTAGAAGTTCGGAGAATCGGTGCGAGTAAACGCGCGCGTAAGAGAGAGAGAGAGAGAGAGAGAGAGAGAGAGAGAGAGAGAGAAAGACGATGAAAATGTCCTTGCACGACGACGAAGACGACGAGAATCGTTCGCTAAATAAGAAATTCTGAGGCAAGACCACGTACCCGAAATACATCGACGCCGTAAAACCTCGTCCCTGGAGACTCAGCTGCTAACGTTCCAAAGACAATTAACCGAGTTCCAAGCACTTCTTTTCTCTTTTTCCTTTTATCCTTTCCTCCCTCTCTCCCACCCCTCCAATCGAGTTCGTCACTTCGACGAGAGAATATACTTTCGCCGATCAAACGAACGGCTCGAAATAAAAAGTCGTTCGAAAGTCGGATCCATATTATTTATCACGTTCATAAATAATATAACTTTATTACGACGTTACAACATTTTTATTTTCAAATCACATTTGTATTCAAATATCCCATAAACCCTTTGCGTTCACCGTACGCCTTCTTACTCCTTACGTTCGTTTTATTTGTTTCTTTCTTCTTACCCCCTCCCCTCCCCACCCCTAACCTCCCATCCTCTCGTTACTTTCCACGCTAAGTACTCTCTCATCTTTTCGATATTCCTCGATTGGTGAAAAAAAGAAAAAAAAAATATTAAACTTGAATAAAACACATACACGACGTATGTCTGTCATTACTCTAACGTGGATTCGTTTCAATAATAAATACGACATATTTTGTAATAGAAAGGAAAGAAAAAGAAGAAGAAGAAATACACAAAGAAAAAAAAAAAAAAAGAGAGAGAAAAACAATTCCAACGAGAAAAACACCGGCCTAAATTATACGTACGTCACACGGTTGGGTCATTCTCCATTGAACTCGTTACGAGTTCAACGAGTCGAATGAGTACCATTCGTGTTCTTAAAAAAAAAAAAAAAAAAAAGAAAGAAAGAAAGAAAGAAAAAGAAAATCTCTTGTACATGGATCGGCCCAAAAAATAAAAAAAAAAAAAATAAAAAAACCTATTAAAAGAAAAATCTTACGATCCTTATTGACACGAGCGATGGTGAGAGGGGTGTTGGATATGAAAGAAAATATGACAGAAATAAAGAAAAGTCTTTCGTAGTATTCTTTCAGCGACAGAATAGTAAGATGGAAGGTGTAAGTAAATAAGTAAATAAGTACATACTGGCAAACGGAAACGAACAACAACGGATCGACACCATATACGATCTTTAAGCGGATACGTTAGGGGAGGTGGGGAGGGGAAAGAGACCGTACCGTTGACGCGCGCACGCACGTGCGTCCGTGAAAGAGAGAGAGAGAGAAAGAGAGAGAGATAAAAATGGATAGATAGATAAATAGAGAGAGAGAGAGAGAAGCTCGGGAAAACACGAGGAGGTGTCTTGCAATTAGCAACGACAAAAAGCTGCATCATTTAAGAGAGAGAGAGAGAGAGAGAGAGAGAGAGAGAGAGAGAGAGAGAGAGAGAGAGAGACTTAACTATATAACAGAGTCTCTCTCTTTCTCTCTCTTTTGCTCTTTTGCTCTTTCTTTTCATCTCGGAGAATCACTGCGCCGAAGAAACGAATCCGTTTGTACGCGTACAATACAAAGAGACTACACGGCTGGCCAACGAGGGTTTTATCGATGTTGACGAATGAGAATTGCAACTTAATTACTTCCTAATTATTTGTAATTCCCTTCAATTGATCGCGGGACGGTCAGAAAATAACAACAACAACGACAACAACGACGACAACAACGACGATCGAAAAGGAAGGTAAAAGAAGAAGAAGAAGAAGAAGAAGAAGATGATGATGATGATGATGATGAAGAAGAAAAAAGCGTATGATCTTCCTCGACGATTCTTAAAAGAATCCTATTGGCGAGCGGAAGTAGAAAAAGAAAAAGAGAAAGGAAGGGAGGGGTGGAGAAAAATACGAGGAGGGGAAAAAAAGTCGATACCGAACGAAATCGTAAATATCGATGTATCGGAGTATGTCATTTATATCGGTCCATTGGACACGTTAATTGCCTTTCTATCTCTCTCTCTCTCTCTCTCTCTCTGGTGATACCTAAGAATGATTCACCATTTGGTCTTGTGATCCTTGTCGTGAGAGAGAGAGAAAAGAAAAATTAAGCTATGGCTTCCTGGGAACTTATATGAATGTATCGAACGCTTTCACAATCGATATCGAATCGATTTCTCGTAATGAGAATGAGAAATGTATCATTGAACGTACCGTCGTGCTAAGGCGAACCAACGATCCTGAGTTTTCTACCATGTTTCTATTTCTTATTGGGATTTGAGTTTCGTTAACTAGTTTTGATCGTTGAACGAACAAATCAATCGATTAGACGAAATCATCTTCTTTTACCCTCCAAAAAAAAAAAGAAAAAAAAATCCCAACGTTGACTCGTTAATATATATATATATATATATATATATATAGAGAGAGAGAAATTCGTTCGACCGATGAGAGAACGTAAGAGATTACCAGGAAAGGGTGACACTGACGAGTCCACCGCGCGAGAGCAAGCGAATGAAGTTGGTACGTAAGAAAAGAAAAGAGGATGCTATGGAAGAAGGGAAGAGATGAGAGAGGGAGAGAGAGAGAGAGAGAGAGAGAGAGAGAGAGAGAGAGAGAGAGGAGAACGGAGGAAGGTAGAAGGAATGCCTGTGCGTGGGTCTCTTGCCTCTTAGACAAGGTTGTGCCTCGGAACCGCGTCTCTATCAGGCACCATAAATAATTCCCTCCGTTCTCGTCCCATCTCTCTCTCTCTCTCTCTCTCTCTCTCTCTCTCTCTCTCTCTCTCTTTCTATCGAATGCCGTTTTTCGGGCAGCCCCGTGAACAACGTGAATACGGTGGCATTGTTGTTGTCGTTGTGAGTCGAAGAAAACCTGCATAGAAGGGCGCGCGCGCGCACACTCACTCACTCACTCACTCACTCTCAAGTCCTTTTAACAGAGATAGCGTTGAAGAAAGAAGAAGAAGAAGGAAAAAGAGGAAAGAAGAAAACAAAAATGAGGGATAAAGGGTAGGGATAAGGGATCGAAACGAAGCGAGACTTTCTAATTCCATCCGAGGAACCGAATTCGATCACGAATCTTAATTCTCTAAACGATTATGCGACCAAGCGCGTAGTAGAGGACGCGAGTCTTCCCTTTTTAAAGACGTTTCCAATCATCCTTCTTTTCTTTTCTTTTCTTTTTTTTTTTTTTTGGTTTTTACCTTCTTATAAAATTTTTGCCTTTCTTAACTCGCTCGTATTCGCCCAGAGAATTCTCTTAGCGCGTGGGAGTAATCGCATTCTCGGGATTTTCTCTTGGCCGATCGAGAGAGATAGAGAAATAGAGAGAGAATGTGTGAGAGAGAGAGAGAGAGAGAGAGAGAGAGAGAGAGAGAGATGGAATAATACATTTTTAACAATATGAACGTTTTAACGGGCTCGTTTCTATCCGATCGATTTTGCATAATCAATCAGATATATTTACTTACACGCTCGCTCGCTAGGACGTTCTCATAGACGATATTAATTTGACGATTATTTATGATACATTGTGCGATAATACGTGATATACAAGGTTGATATATATATATATATATATATATATATATATATATTTATAACATAGATATAAATGGAATTAACTTGTTAATCGGTTGACTCGTAAATACTCGAGATACGTCGGTCGGCACGTTTGATCTACGTTTCTGTCCTCTATCGCAACGTTACATGCGTTTGGACGCGAAAGTAAATTGTCATCGTACGCGAGATCAAAAAAAATAAAAAAATAAAATAAAACAAGGGAAAAAGAAGGGTTCGATGACGTTAGACGATAATCGAGAGATACATAATACTTGTTCATTTCATTCGCGTAAGATCTCGCGCGTAATCTTGGGAAAGATTTTTATTAGTATGATTGTTTCTTGGACGAGATATATATATATATATATCAAATCGTTTGAAAATTATTTAAAGAAAATATATATATATATATATATATATATAAAGATCTCGGAACGATTATATTCGTGCAAGGACAGGTTTCTCCGTTTCGTCAGTAAATTCAAATTCTCCCCGTTGAATAATAATCATTGGGAAAGTAAAGTTAAACGTATCGTGAAGTTACGAAATGTTGAGCGTATAAGTACGTGGTACTTCCTAATGATCATTCCTAAAGTGCATTGGAAAATGAAAGAGCAGATAGATCTTAACGAAGAAGGAAAATTCGTCGATCTGGAAAAGGAAGAAGGTCGTCAGTCAGAAGTTGATAATGGTGGTAGTAGTGAATAGTTATAGTAGTAGTAGTAGTAGTAGTAGTAGTAATATTAGTAGTAGTCATGGCGTGTACCGATCACAGAGAGTTTGCCGGCTAACGCGCTTCGCAAGAAGCGCGTTCCTCGTTAGTGCCGCTAATTACGAACTGGCCGTTCTCCCCTCCGGCTTCCCCTTAATGAGTGCTCTAGCGAGGACTGTGAAAAAAGAACTATAACGTTCCACGACGGCAGGATAACGCGGTGCGCGCGCGTAAGAGAGAGAGAGAGATAGCAGTACGGCAACAACAGTCAACAACAAACAACAGACAACGACAACGACAACGACAACAACACCAATAACAACGACAATAACGACGAGAAGAAGAACGGGGGAAGAAGAGGAGGCAGAAATTGTGGCGAACCATGTGCGGAGACGAATTGCCGGAGGTAAATACTCTCTGTGCTTAAGTAACAAGATGAAGAGAGAGAGAGAGAGAGAGAGAGAGATAGATAGAAAGAGAGAGGGGAAAGAAAAGACTATGCTAACGTAACAAGACAGAGAAAGAGACGAAAAAAGGGACAGAGAAAGAGAGACAGAAAGAGAGAAAGAGTAAAGGAGAAACGGAAAAAGAGAGATAGATAGAGAGAGAGAGAGAGAGAGAGAGAGAGGTAAAAAGAGGGACAGAGAAGAAGGTTTTAGTAAGGTGAGGGGTTGGAAGGAGAGAAGACCTTAAAGCCTTAATTACCAATTAAGCGCGTGGCGAAGATTACGAAATTCTCGAGAAAGAGAAAAAGAGGGGTTGGAGAAAGGAAGAGAGAGAGAGATAGAGAGAGAGGGAGGAGGGAGGAGGGAAGGGAAGGAAAGAGAGCAATTACCACTGCGAACGGGCTCGCAATATCGATGCACGATCAGTGGCGTAAGTTTGAAAGCAAACCGCCCGTCTTGATTGTACGATTGCGTTTCATTGATTGCCTTTAAAACCATCCTCTACTTCTACCTTTTTCATTTCATTCTCCGTTTTGCTTTTTGTTTTGTGCGTTATTTCTCTCTCTCTCTCTCTCTCTCTCTCTCTTTATGGTTTATACAGATTGAAACGTTTTCGTTTAGATATGCTTTACGATTTCAATGACAGTAAGTTTACAGCATGATCGTTTAAATTTTATCGATAAGAAGGACGATTTTGTGTATGAAAGTAATTAAAATAAAAGAAAAATAAAAAATAAGAAGAGATTTTGTTAATTCGAAATCGTTACTGTAGAGAAATAAAAAAAAAAAAAAAAAAAAAAAAAAAAAAAGAAACTGGACATTATTCTTCTAAGAGAATCGTTTAAACAGTAGGAATCTTTTAATGATCGTCACTCGAAGAGATGCATCAAAAACAATAGGATTTAACGAAGGAATAGAAAAAGTATTACGACCGTCCGAATTATTACCAATCGGGGATGACATTATAATATGTGATAATGTTACGTGAAAAATAAAATACTTACTTAAAGTAAACCAACTTATTGGTTTTGGAAAATTCCTTTTTCTACGTGCATATATATATATATATATATATACACGCATAAATAAATAATAGCAATGAAACGAACATCATGTCCGAAAGATAATCAGATGAAATTCGAGGCCAAACGAGATAAACCCGGACCGATGTTTATTTGAAATTTGATCGAAAACGCTTAGAAACGTATAGGAACGATATAATAAATACCGATAAATACCAACATCCAAATCCTGAAGGATCAAGTTGCGAGATGGAAGGAAAAAAGGAAAGAGGATGAAGGTAGGCAAAAAAAAAAAAAAAAAAAAAAGAAAGAAGAAGAAGGAGAACAAGAAGAAGAAGAAGAAGAAGAAGGAGAAGAAGATAAAGATGAGAGAAGCAACAGCCAACAGGCCGATCGACTAAAGGGGACGACACAGCGTTCACCATTCCATGCGGCATTTCACCTTGAAAACGAAGTTAAGAAGGCGGAGGTCTTTATTCGACTTGCGAAGGCGAATCACGTCCACGCTTGGGGTTGGTGAGGAGGATTGAGGGGAGAGAGAGAGAGAGAGAGAGAGAGAGAGAGAGAGAGAGAGAGAGAGAGATATCGTCTCGTAACAAATATGTATCTCCCTGTCGTACCTTAATACCGTCGTGTAACCACGCGTGTGTACTCTTCTGTGCGCAAACGCATAACGTTAAGAAAGACCAAACGTGAGAGATACGAGAGAGAGAGAGAGAGAGAGAGAGAGAGAGAGAGAGTACGATAGGCTGGGAGGAGAGGGGGTGGAAAGTGCGTTTATATATATAAATATATATATATATATATATGTGTGTGTGTGTGTGTGCGTTTGTACGTACGTAGAGATATGTAGATACGGATACACACGTATTACCATACAAACGTAATTTATACGTGTATACAATATGAATGTTAGTGAGAGAGTACACGTTAAGTACTTACTTGCATCTTCGTCTATATGTGTCGTTAAACATATATTATATATATATGTATGTATGTATATATACAGATATATATGCATATACGTGTTCGTATATGTGAACGTACAAGAATGTAGATACATAATTTATAAAAATCTACGTATACGTATATCCACGAATATATGTATCATTGGTGGTACATACATATATCAAGTAGCTAGTAAGCGTACACACGCGTATTTCTATAAATACATAATTTATATGTCTATATAACATATATATATATATATATATATAACTATATATGTTATTCACGTATTTGTGTTTATATGGTTGGTAGATGGTACAAGAAAGTGGAAGAGAGGATAGAAGGACGTTTTTTTTTTTTTTGTTCCTTCAATGATGTGGCACACTCTCGAGTACACGACGACGACGACACAAATAAGAGGACGAGCAATCGTTACCAATACCAAGACAAGTCGTTGTCCTTACGGAACCAACTACCTTTTGCCGACAGGCAGCATCTCTAACTAACTAGCGTACACGTTCCCGTAGAACCGACGAACACGTCGTTTCTTCGTACAATCTACCCTAGCAATGTACGTGAATCGCTTTCGAGCTGTTTTTTTTTCCTCCTCCATCTCTGTCTCTCTCTCTCTCTCTCTCTCTCTTCCTCTTCCCGTTTTTCTTTTCAACAACGATCGTAAATGGTTTCTAACTTCTTTTATTCACTCATCTATCTATCTATCTATCTATCTATTTATTTATTTTTATTTTTATTTTTTCTTTATTTTATTTTGATTCCCTTTCTCACGAGGGGTAGGGGGGAGGGGGGGAGGGTTGTTTATTCGAAGGGGAAAAAAGGGAAAAAGAAAAAAAAAGAAGAAGTTGACGGAAATCGTCGTTCGCAAAAGAATCCTCTTTTTTCTATCTAATTTCTTTTTTCTTCCTTTTTTTCCTTATTCGTCATACCACTTTAAACGCATATAATCGATTCGTTCGTTGAGGAAAAACGTCGAGTTTTCGACGAACGATCGATCGAGATCGTTCAAAGCGTAGATTTTCAATTTCGATTTGGAGATTAATTAGCGTGAAAACTGCGGTCCTCTCTCTTTTCTTTTCTCTTCTTTTTTTAGTTACAAAATATAACGATGTCAATTCGCGCTCAACATAAATTGCTGGGTAAGAGACGGAACTTGTATGATTTGTTTCATCAGATCATTCGACGTACTTGAAATAAAATACGGTTGGTCGGATCGATCGACGATGAAGAAAAAAAAAAAAGAAAAAAAGAAAAAAAAAAGAAAAAAGAAAAAAAAAACCCCCGTTAGAAACGTGTACCACCGTTAACCACGTAGTAATTAATTCGTTGACAAATTTGTTTTGATCAATACGCGAAAACGCGTCTCTCAAAGCCATTGCTAGGAGGAGGTAGAAAAGAACTGGACTCCCTAACAAAGGGACGGTGGTCTCCGCTCGACGACGTAGTCCCTTGAGCGCGCGGGTGCGCGCATGCGTGAGCGTCCTCCTCGTGATTACGTTCGTGTTCCTTCGGGCATCCTCGTGTCCGAGTATTTCTCCCGAGGGGCCTTTAAGAAGGATTAAGGGTATGAACACACGTGACGGTCTCGCAGGACCCGAAGAAGAAGCACTATCTTCTTCTCTCTCTCTCTCTCTCTCTATCTCTCTATCTTTTAAGAGTTTAAGAGGTACGAATCGAAAGAAAAGAAGAAAAAAAAACCAACAAACAAAATTAACAAAAAAGAATAAAAAATATTATAACAAAAAGATAGGATAAAAAATAATGGAAGGAGGAGGAGGAGGAGGAGGAGGAGGAGGAGGAGGGAAGAGCTTGAGATCCTTGTGGATTAAAAAAGGGGGTTAAAAGGAAAGAGAAAAGAAAAAGGGGAAAAAGGAATGAAATGAAACGACGAGGGAGATGAGAACAAAAAATCGAATAAAAAATAACAACAACAATAATAATAATAATAATAAATTATTATTTAATAATAATAATAACGATGACGATAAAGAAAAGATCCTGTTAGGTGGTGTGTATATATGTATATATATATATATATAATCGATAAATATATATATATATATATATATATATATATATATATATATATATATATATATATATTATCGATAGATAAATTCTCGTAATTTCGAAAAGAGTTTCTAAACTAGGCAAGAAGAGAGCATCATATACGGAGAAATCATCTCGTATTCCCGTCACGAAGCCTTTTTCGATGCTTTTCGCCTCTCTCTTCGTGGAAGGTCCAGCGATATTCAGTAGCCTCGAATAGGGCCGACTCCAAACTCCGACGGTCTCTATTATACCAAAAGGATCGACCCACAAAAAGTCGATACGTCACCTACTTCATCTCTCCTAACAACAAGAGACTCTATTCTCTTTCCCTACCTCTCTCTCTCTCTCTCTCTCTCTCTCTCTCTCTCTCTCTCTCTCTCTTTCTCTCTAGCCCTCGTCAAGAACTTTTTTATCGATTGCACGCATTTGATGCCCTCGTAGGGTGGGCGGGATGAAGGAAAGGGAGGAGGAGAGGCCCTCAAGAATTCCGAAACGAAATTTTCTAAC
>OU426868.1:2450000-2455000 GCA_911387685.1 Dolichovespula media
AAAATAAAGAGAGAGAGAGAGAGAGAGAGAGAGAGAGATACACGCAAAAAAAAAATTCGTCGCACAGAAAGCGGCAGACATTTTTCCCTGGACGATTCTTTTTTAGTCACGGGCTCGAAAAACCAAAAAGACTAAGACGTGTAGCTATTTCGATACCTTCGACTATTCTTACTGAGACGTAACCTCGCACCCATAGAAAGCTACGCGCGTGTCTTTTACAACAGATGTTGAAACGATTAACTTGAAATCGACGGGCCCAATAACTTTCGTAGGAATTCTTTGCCAATAAGAAATCCCAAATTTTCTCTGTCAAATCTTATGTAACATGATTTTTTTGTTCACGTTTTACAAAAGAATAAATTTCCTCTATATTATGTAAAACGTATATATATATATATATATATATATATATATATATATATATATATATATATACACACACATATACGTATGTATATATGTATATTACTTTCGAGCATGAACTTAACGATTAATTTTGTGCGGAAAAGAACAAAAAAAAAAGAAAACTGAAACACAATTTAAGAAATCCAGAGAAATATATATATATATATATGTATGTACGTATGTATGTACAATTTATATATGAATATTCGACTTCGTACGATCGATCGAAAGAAGATAAATTTGTAGAGCGATTGAAATGAAACAAGTAAAGAAATCTATCGAGAATGTTGTTTCATTTTCGATCTATATATTAATGACGAACGATGAAAAATATTATGATTGTTTGCATATATATATATATATATATGACGTTTGTCATAAGTTTCGAGTACGTGCAATAAATAATCCCTCGGGAGGATTAGATACTCTATCCTACGCGAAATATTCTCACGAGAATGGAGTATGTTGTATGGGGTAATGTGATGAGAAGACGAACGGACAGACAGGATCCACGAACGAACGTGTGAACGTGCGCTCTCGTCGTTTCTGGTCGAAGAACTCTATATTTAAAAGTAATGGAGTATGAACCAATGGGCTGCTCGAGCCAGAAACGCATTTCCAGGGAACTAACTGGTGACACGTTTATGAAACTCGTCTAAACGGGTTCGAAACTAACGTCACGTGGTTTCGATATGTCCAATCCTTTTATTTATTTAATTTAATATTTTTGTTTGTTTGTATTTATTCAATTTAAAATCGACGATCATACCGATTTATTTATTATCTTTTTCTTTTCAATATTTCCAAGACAAAACCTTCCGATTCGTTTAATGATACCAACGTTAAGGAAAAAAAAAAAAAAAAAAAAAAAAAAACAATCTGAAAAAGAAAAGAACTCGTCGTTCCGATTAACATCAAATTCGTTAAAGTTCGTTAGATTTTGTGAAATCGTTAAGAGAACATTAGCGTTAATAATGTTTAATCGTGTAATTAAATATTTTAATTAAGTTACCTCATGCAATTTTATTTTTACGGACTGATGCTTTGATAGTAAATAATTTATTGCATCGCCCATTTTTTTTATTTTTATTCTTCTTCTTCTTCTTCTTCTTCTTCTTTTTTTCTTTAACTATTATTTAAATTATCCATACACGGAGAATCGTCGATTTGAATTTATAATCACCCGAATTGTAATTCCCCATCGTAATAATCTTATTCTTTCCTTTTTTTTTCCTTCCTTAATTATTTTAATTAAGTTATCCATCTAGCGATTACTTTGGGGATCAACTGTTTAAATTATAAAAAAAAGATATGTATAATTCATATTATTTCGGATTAAACGAAACGATGAATATGTAATATTTATATTTCGATCGCCGTAGAAGAAAATAAGGAAACACAAATGAAAAAAGAACGTATAAAAATTAAAATAAATAAATAAATAAATAAACAAAAATGAATTCAACCCAAACTTGTCTCTTCCGATCAATAAGATGTTAACGATGAAACGATAACGTCGATCGATTTAAACGGACGGGCGCAAAAACGAATTAAAAAAAAAAAATAAAAAAAATAAAAAGAAAAGAAAAAACAAGAAAACACGACGAAGCAAAACAAAAAAAAAAAACAAAAAAAAAAGAAAAGAGAGAAGAGAAAAAGAAATTCCTTCGATGTGGGAATAAAGTCAAGGGAATGAGTAATACTGATGGTGGTATGGAAAAATATTTTAGCGAGTGAGCGCATGTAATCGGGAAGATTTCTAGTTTAGTAAAGATAATTGCTGGTTGTCCATCGGTTCATGAACATCCTTTGCTCCAACGATGGGCCGAGGGAAGGACGGTATAGCAACCTGTCCACCGTCAGAATTAAGAGATCCTCTTTTCTCTCACTCGTTGGTTTGTTTCTTCATTTCGTCTCATTCGATTCTCGGATCCCTTTTCGTAGAATAATCGTCATTATTTCCTTCCTTCTCTCTTCCCTGAACGCCATCACCACGACCAACCCCCTTTCCCTCACCTCCACGCGCCAGGCCATACGAAAAGTGTAGCTTTTGATATTTCGATGAGACGTAACGCTCAATTACAAAACTCATAAATAATTTCTATAATATCCGATTTAACGACGATAGTGAACGTATAACTGCTATATATGGGATAGTTATTTACATAAATATGTGTTTAGAAATATTCCTTGTGTGTGTGTATATATGTATATATATATATAGGAATATATATGAATATATTATACCCGTGGTGATAATACATTCAATCCAAAAGTCTTGATATTTTAGAGAATAAAAGGAAAAGGATAGAAAAAAATTGTTAAACGTACAACATAAAATATTATACATATATATATATATATATATATATATATATATATATATATATATATATGTATATATATTTTTTTTTGTATATACGTATGTATAAATATATACATTTTGTAAAATCATATATCAATGGAATATATTCTCACTATTCCAAGTATTTTTTTTATCCGTCCGTTTGCAAGATACATACATGATTAGTTAGTGATTAAAAATTGTTGTTGCTTATTCTACTGTAAGACGAAAGAATATATAAAACTATTAACTATGATACCTATATATTTACATACACACACACACACACACGCACAAACAAATATGTATATATATATATATATATATATATATATATTTTATGTTCCTTGTATCCTTTCGTTTTCATACGATTCTCACGGAGTGGAATACTTTTGCGAGATATTTCTATGGATTCGAAAGGAAAGAAAAAGAAAGAAGATGAAGAAGAAGAAGAAGAAGAAGAAGAAGAAGAAGAAGATGATGAAGAAGATGAAGAAGAAGAGTCAAGTTTTAGCGAAGTACACGCAGCTGCCGTCGAAGAACGCCGATAGACGGCGACGTAACCGCGGGCTTCTGCGATTCCGTTGTTCGAGAGAGAGAGAAAGAGAAAGAGAAAGAGAGAGAGAGAGAGAAAGCAAGAGACCAAGAGAAAGAAAGAAAGAGAGAGAGAGAGAGAGAGAGAGAGAGAGAGAGAGAGAGAGAGAGAAAGCAGGCAGCCTTTAACAACCAGTAATTTTACGGCCTAGCCAGTCGGAGCCGTAAAATCTGAACGCGAGCAAACAACTCGTCGTCTCTTGGTCTCTTTTCCTGATAGTCCTGTTCGACATATTCGATAAAATCTGTCCCTCAGGCACGGTGAAAAACATGACGTATGACAAAAACGTTAAACCTTACCTCTAAAACTATCGTACGTTTTCCTTTGCTCGTTCAAACCTGACTTCTCAAAAGATTTTACAACGATTTAAACGTTCGACCATTTCATCCCTCGATAATATAATATAATCTTACGTTCAACCTCGCTAATATTAGGATCGATCAGCGAGATATTATTTTATTTTCTTTTTATGAATCGAATTTTCTCACGTTACCTAAGAACTACCCCTCCCCCTCCACCACCACCACCACCACCCCGTTAATATTTTTTTTCCTTTTTTTTTTTTTATTCACACACTGCAATCGTTCCTATCTCAAGCTTTCGTAAAAGCGATTCGATTATCGATGGTAAAAAAATCGTCGGACTAATTTGGATTTGTAATGAATCGCACTGATCGGGGGAAAATAATTTTTTTTTTTTTTTTTTTTTTTGTTTTTTTTTTTTTTTGTTTTTTTTTAATCCTACGTCGTTATCCTACACGATATATTAAATCATCGTATCCTTCGAGAAAAATGTTGAACGGTAAATCCGGAACGTTAACGTGTACTGACGACAATTTCGTAAAATCGAAACGAAGAGCCGTCACATCGATTCCCTTATTCGAGATATTAGCGAAGCGATAAATTACTTCGAACGGAACTATCATCCCTAAGACAATGAAACGCATTCTTTACAATGTTTTTAACTTCGATACCAAACGGCGTTCGAGCCGAATTCCCGTCGTTAACGTTCGGACAAATTTGAAGGGGAGAGAAGACGAAAAAAAAAAAAAAGAAATAAAAAAACGAAGGAGGAAGAAAATCCCTCTTAATCGCATTGATATCCTCTCTCTCTCTCTCTCTCTCTCTCTCTCTCTCTCTCTCTCTCTCTCTCTCTCTCTCTCTCTCTCTCTCTCTCCGTTAAATAAAACTCGTAAAAATTCCAATCTAAGCGGGCATTAGTTACGCGAATCGTTCGTCGCAAAATGGCCAGCTGTAATTTATCGAAAAGAAAATAAGAGTGGGGCGACGTTGACGCGTTCGTTATTTAAAAAATAATCGAACGAAACGAAACGAAACGAAACGAAACGAAACGAAACGAAACGAGAGGAAAGAAAAGAAAAAGATTTAGAGAATAATGAGAGATTAAAGAAAATTTTTAGATCGGGTATAATGTGTAATATATGAATGAATAATTCTCCCTCCCCGAATTAACAATCCGATGACTTTCACGCGCGCTCTCTCGCGAGCGAGCAAAGCGTTTCGGTCCGTCGCTATGTTGGTAGTAGTAGTAGTAGTAGTAGTAGTAAGCGCGTGTTGCCGTGCTATGCGTCATTATCGGACAACGAACGCAATGAAACGAGAGAACTGGTTCTCCGCGTTATGTCCGTAGGATCCG
>OU426868.1:2460000-2462500 GCA_911387685.1 Dolichovespula media
GACGGGTACGTCAATGCGAAGCAAATTAAATGCAAATAAGGCCGAATTATTCGTCTGGTAAACCCTAATGCCGTTTGAGATTAAGCCAGCAAAATCTTGTCGATCTCCTCTTCGACAAAAATATTTCAAGAGATCGTGTTCTCGAGAGGATATAAACCAAATGAAACGAAAAGAAAATGAAAGAGAAAAGATAAAAATAAAAAAATAAATAAAAGATAAGAAGAAGAAGAAGAAGAAGAAGAAGAAGAAAGAAAAGAGAAAAGACATTTCACTTTGGTGAATTCGAAATGGCGGTAAGACACGACATCGGTAGATACATAAAAAACCAGGACACGTCGCGTGTCGTGTTCGTCGAGTTAACAGGGATCGTTTCTTTGGCACCTGCAAGATTATGGATTATTTTATACGCAATACTTGACAGCAATTCGATCCAACCGATTTACTATAAAAGTAAAGAGAGAGAGAGAGAGAGAGAGAGGGAGAGAGATCATCAGAACCAAAAAGAAAGAAAGAAAAGAAAAAAACACACACACACATAAAGATAACTCGAATGAAGTACCGATAATCAGTTTATATTACCCATTAACTTAATCCTGTAATCAACGTAGAAATAAAAATCGAAGGATCGACGATTTTCTTTCGATAAAGATAAAGCGTCGTAAAGGATATGTAGGAGGGATGAAAAAAATAAAAAAAATAAAAAAAAAAAAAATAAATAAATAAGAAAATAAAAAAAAAAAAAAAAAAATGATTGATCCACGGAATCCTCGTTCGTTATCTCAGGATTTATCGTATCGTTCCGATCGAGGATAGGATATACATAGTTAGTCTCGAGAAAAGATTAACGTAACTTCCGTTATTCAAGTGCAAAATGATTCGTTAAAAGCTTACGCGCGCGCGCGCGCGCGAGCAAGCGCACAAACACACCTGTCGTGAATAAACAGACCGACAGTTGTACCCTGATGCCCGTTAATCATCTTACCTTTAAGGACCGTCATTAACCGGCACACAACGTGTCGCTCTCATCCTGGCGATGCCTTTTCTTTAATGACTGTCGTTAAAGCGTCCCAACGAGCTTTATTAACGGCATTCGTCGCAATGGCGTCCGTTAAATTCATTCGTCCGAAGTCCTCCCACCCCACCCACCCACCTACGCTTTTGCAAACTTCTCGATTACATTCAATCTCGATAAACGACTTTTACAAGTGACAACGTAAAATCGAATTTTCCATTTAATCGAGAGACCTCACGAATACGACGACGACGACGACACATTCAAAGATCGTTCATTAATGATTTTTTCTTCATCTTCTTCTTCTTTTTTTTTTTTTTTTTTCATTATTATAAAATACTCGGATCCATAACGAAACCTAAGTTGTAACGATAAATTCGATAAGGCCTTTTCTTTTTTCTTTTTCTTTTTTTTTTTTTTTTTGTTTAACGAACGACGAAGATATATTCATCGTTAAGTACTTTCGGCAAGAGGAAAGAAAAGTAAAAGAAAGAAGAGAATAAAAAGAAAATAAAAGAGGAGAAGAAAGAATTGATCCGATACTCTACTAATGCTTTAACAACGTTTCATTTCTATTAAGATTAAATTAGATTCGATGCGTAATCTTGTTTGTTTATTTGTTTGTTTGTTTGTTTGTTTGTTTGTTCGCTTTTTCTTTTCTTTCCTTCATAGTCAACAACTTACAACAACGTGTACAAACGGAATGAAATATTTATTACACGAATCGATATTAGAAATGTCGCTTCGTATAAATATATATATACATATATATATATATATATATATATATATATATATATATATATATATATATATATATACATATACATATACGTATATAAAATTAACTGGCAGTAGAATATTTTCGCGAATATTATTTCACGATATTCATCGTCTCTCGGGTTCCAATTCGAGATATTAATTTCGTTTATAATTTCTCAGTTCGGTTAACTCGAAGGGTTCTCGAGTTTCTAAACTCACGAAGGCACGCAAAGTTCACTTGGAGAAAGAGAGAGAGAGAGAGAGAGAGAGAGAATCCCTTCTTACAACTCTCGTAGCTCTGGGAAGACGCAAGATCTGGCCGTGAACTGGCTGGATCCCATGATCGATGATACTTTGGCTTAACCCCTCCAGACTGGGCCGAACCCATGGACCATCTTCGTGCCTCCGGCACGCGGTCCACGTTCTCTCTCTCTCTCTCTCTCTCTCTCTCTCTCTCTCTCTCTATCTATCTATCTATCTATCTCTCTCTCTCTCTCTCTCTATCTCTCTCTTTCTCTTATTCTTGGATCGCTACAAGTCCACGTCTTATCCTTTTTCGTTCCACGCGCTCACGTGAAAATATATTTTATCGGGTCGTACTCGAGAACTCTCTATGCCATGAATAACGACTCCGAATGGAACGTAATTTAACGTTTAAGAGCCTTTCCGTCGACGTTCGACGTTCTTATCTCTATGATATAATATTACGATTAATAGCTTTAACGA
>OU426868.1:2475000-2495000 GCA_911387685.1 Dolichovespula media
CCTTGGAATCCGCGATTTGAAATACTTCCTTTGGGTTCTCTCGCGCGACTCTGTATAACAACCGCTTAAGAAAGTCAATCAACAGGAATCCGGTCGTTCTTGCGTTTTTCATCCTACACGCCGATGAAAAAGTGCATCGCATCCAACGGCGTATGAAAAACCATAAGATGGTGGCAGCCTTCTACCACCGTTTAACCGATTAGACCTAAAACAATCCAATGAATTCTCGATCGGGTTGACCAGCATGATAACTGTCCTTCGTAAGAACGACAAAAGAGAAACAAAAAGAAAAAGAAGATAAAGTAAATAAAGAAGAAGAAGAAGAAGAAGAAGAAGGACGATGTAATTTGAAAAACGTTCGAATTGAATTGACTTCGGTAAAGGAAAGAAAAAGAAAAGGTAGAAGAAGAAGAAGAAAGACAATGTAATTAGAAAAACGTTCGAATTGAATTGACTTCACTCGGGGGAGGGGGTGGGGACCAAAAAAAGAAGAAGAAAAAGAAGAAGAAGAAGAAGACAAACGTTAGAATCGAAAAAGTTTCGTCCAAAAAGTCCGTACCTTCGTTTAACCTCCAACGAATATTCTCGATTATGTTTATTCCCACCTCGCCTACCCCTCTCCACCGCACCCCAATCCTTCTTCTCTTCACCCCTTGTTCTTGTTGTTTCTTTTTTCCTTGTTTATTTTCAATAGACCTTCGAAACACGCGAACGGAGATATGACAGTCTAGTTACCTAATCGATATTAGCTAACACACAGTTCGGTGTTAAGGTGAACCATTCGTCTATACGTTTTTGATAGTATAAATAATAATAGAAAAAAAAAAAATAATGATAATAATAGAATAATAATAATAAAATAAAGAACGATGGAAAAGTGTTATAGTAATCGTACAAGAATTATTGATCGAAACGAAAGATGTTACAAATTCGAAACTATCGCGATCGTGTTCTTCCGTTAAACGCTATAAGGTGTCTCTCGTTGAACGAACTAAATCTAATCAAAAGAAGGTATGAATACGTTGACGAGAAGACGGTCGAAGGGAGGGAAGGGATTGGAGGGAGAATCCACGAGGGAAGGTCCAACGGATGGATGGATGAACGATTAAAAAGTATGAATGATATATCTAACGAGGGTTATACGAATAAATGAAGTTTCGCGAGATTAAAGAAGTACGATCGATGTCTTTATGACGATGATGATGGCGATGGTGGTGATGGTAGTGATGGTAGTGATGGTGGTGGTGGTGGTGGTGATGGTGGTGGTGGTGGTGATGGTGGTGGTAGTGGTGGTATATCATCGATGTAACATCGGTATTTTTGTTTTGTCCGTACATTAAACGGCAGCATCCACTTGGCTCGCTGGAGGGAATGGCGACCAATCAGACGGCAATCGTCTCGAATGCTACCGACTTAACTTCTCTCTCTCTCTATCTCTCTATCTTTCTCTGTTCTTCGATACGCTTCCTTCGACCATCTCTATCGTATTGTCCACTTCTTTTCTTCCTCTTCCTCTTCCTCCTTCTCTTCTTCTTCTTCTTCTTCTTTCTCCTCCTCCTCCTCCTCCTCCTCCTCCTCCTCCTCTTCTTCATTTTATCTTCTCTCTCTTCACGAATCGAAGCTCGGCAACGTTGCTCGGACATTACGTATGCCGTGAACAGAGAAATGAGATCGCCAAGGGCCAATGTGAAAAAAGGGAGCGAAAGAGAGGAATCGTAGGTTGAACATATCGAAGGAGGGAAAGAGGGATGGTTGGTTCATTGATTCGGTTGGTTGGTTGATTAGTTTGGTTGGTTGGTTCGTTCGTTGGTTTGGTTTGGTTTGATTCGTTTGTTGGTTTATTAGTTCGACGACTACGGAAAAAACTTCATGATTGTTAACTCGTGTGCACCACACACACATACACACACACACACACATATATGTATATATACACACACTCACTGGAAAAGGAAAGAAATATAGAAAAACTTTAAATATAAAAATATTATTATCGTCATATTATTATCAAATCGACTCTCATTATTTTTATAATCGTTTATCGATCAGAGTCCAACGAGTTACGGCCGTCGACAAAGTAATATACTATCGAATCGATAAGACGAGCCGAGCGAATAAATTTATTTCATACATTTTGCGTAAATCTGTTTAAAAAAAAAAAATAAAATAAAATAAAACAAAAATGTATATATATATATATATATACATACATACATAAATATTTTGTTTTCGTGCTCGTAAATACAAAGGACGATGGATCTCAAACGAAATATAAGGTTCAAGAAGCTGTGAATGCGACCCTGCACGTGCATCGTGATATTCCACCGATGGACCTCAGAGAGGAGAATGAAAGAGGGAGGGCGAGAGAGAGAGAGAGAGAGAGAGAGAGAGAGAGAGAGAGAGAGAGAGAGAGAAGAAGAGAGAAACAGCAAAGTCGGGCCCAGCCCGTGTGCGCACGGATGATCTATGGCTCTATCGCGTTCGAGCTCTCAGATCACAATCATCCCCCTTTATCGTATCCCCTTCGTGAGTTTTCTTTCTTAGCAGGTGCCCGCCGTGTAGCGATATATCGCGTACCGGGTGTTCACGTTTAATTCTTCACAATGCCGATCGCGATCGATCAAACACCGTGTGTACTCACGCTCAACTTAATCTTCTCGACGTAGAAAATCCTTTCATTCTGTTATAGCCAGGCCCCCTTTCAACCCCACCCCCTTCCATACCACCCACCCATCCTCCCACTATCTCACGATATTACGCGAGAATCAACGAAATAATCTTTAACTGTTTAATTTATATTATTATTATTATTATTATATCTCTAGTTTCTCCATTATTACGTATAAATAATTTTATACATTGTTATCTTGTCTTTCATATTTATATATATATATATATATATATATATATATATATATATATATTAATTTTCTTTCGAATATATATTAACACGTGAAATCATTAAGAAATGTATTTTAATATTATTATTTTTATTAAGTATATATATATATATATATATATATATATATATATATATATATATATATAGTAATTTAATTAACATAGATAAATAAGTATATCATCGGCTATTCATCGAAGTTAATTATTGCTTCATAATGATCACTTTTATAAATACATGGAATTTCTCTCTCTCTCTCTCTCTCTCTCTCTCTCTCTCATATTCTATCTCTATCTCTCTCACTTTTTTTTTTATTTCAATGTTTTAACGAGTATTATTTAATTCGACCGTGAAATTTATGTTATTAACGTTATCAAAAACAAAATGGAAAAAATTTCTCGGTCCATTAAAAATAATAAAAAGAAAAAGGAAAGATTCATTTAAATTTTAAATATCGATATCTCCGAGAAACGTTAAGCTCTCTATATACCACTGCCTCGTGTATTCGACATAAGAAATGTAATCGATTTCGTGCGTGTTGATCGGCAAAGTAGATAAGGCGGTCGTTAGACAGACAAGTAGTAAACGAAGAGCTTTATAGGAGGCAATCTCGTTCGAGGTATTCCCCCCCTTATTCGACTTTTTCACGCAACAAACAAATTATCGTGATTATCAACAATGTTGACTAAACGACTAGACCGGTATATACATACGTACATACATACATATACCTATATATATATATATATATATATATATATATATATATATATATATAATCATCTTAATCTACATAAATTAAAACAACACCCATAGATATTCACGATTTTTTTACAAACTATCCGAATGAAAACGATCGATCGATTCATTCACGTCGATCCTTCGGCGTTCAAAGGAAGAAGAAACAAAAATATCTTCTCGAGTTCGCGAAACAACAAAGGAAATCTTTTTTATTTTTATTTTTATTTTTTTTTAAATATCTAATATAAAGCATACGACGATATTTACGATTCCCCCCCCCCCCCCCCCAACCAACCAACCAAAATAATTATCCAAAATTTGTCAAAATTGTCCGTAAGAAAATATGATCGTTATTTTTAGTTTAACCGTAATATAAATAAAACGTTAACAGTATATAGACCGAAAAGAGAATCCACCCCCGTTTCTACCCTTCGCCCGTTTTATTAACTTTGAAGAACAATACGAAATTGTTTCTTTTCTTTTTTTTTTTTTTCTCTCTCTCTCTCTCTTTGGAAAGGCATCGACGAAAGGTGTGGTTAACTTTTTGGTGCCGGTAAAAAGTCGGTAAGAATCTCGAATTTCACGAAATCTTATACACCCGCGGCGCGTACAATCAAATGCGATGACGGAGTGAAGGGAGAGAAGAGAGAAAAAGGGAGAAAGAAAGAAAGAAAGAAAGAAAAACGTGAGAGAGAGAGAGAGAGAGAGAGAAGCAGTGAAGAGAAGAAGAAGAAGAAACAGAAGGGGTAGGTGAAGGAGGAGGAGAAGGAGGAGGAGGAGGAGGTGGAGGTGGAGGTGGTGGGTTGTAACCGTACGTCGTTACATTTTGTAGTATCACGGAGAAAAGACACAGAGAGAGAGAGAGAGAGAGAGAGAGAAAGAGAAAAGAAGAAGCAGAAGAAGAAAAAGGACGAAGAGAAGAAGAAGAAGAAGAAGAAGAGAATGAGAGAGAATGAGAGAGAATGAGAGAGAGAGAGAGAGAGAGGAGAGAGAAGTCTTCCCGTATCGAGAGCGAACTCGATCCTCGACTACTCGGCATCAAGACGTTCGAGACTTCGACAGGGCAGCAAGATCGACTACAGCTCAATCACTCTTCGTCTCGTATCCTCCATCCTCGTCGTCGTTCCTCCTTCGTCCCTCTCTCTCCACGTACCTCCTCCTCCTCCTTCTCCTTGTTCTCCTCTCGCTCCCACTCAACTCACGACGGCCAACCTTCCTTCCTTCCTTCCTTCCTTCCTTCCTTCCTTCCTTCCTTTCTTTCATTCTCTTTCCCTCATCCTCCTCCTCCTCCTCCTCCTCCTCCACCTCCTCCTCCTCCTCTTCTTCTTCCTCTTCTTCTCTTCAGGCCATTCGTACGGACTCTCTTTCTCTATCTATCTATCTCTCTCTCTCTCTCTCTTTCTTTCTTTCTTTCTCTCTTTCTCTCTACTGGCGCTGTTGCTGTTACTGTTGCTGTTGCTGTTGCTGTTGCCGTTGCCGTTGCTGGTATTGCCGTTGCTGCTGCCGTTGCTGCTGCCGTTGCTGTTGCTGCTGCTCCTCTCGCGCGTTCTCTCCTTATCGTGTCCCGATCTCGAAGGCCTCTCGACTTCACGTGGCGTGCCCTAATGACGTCTTGGAAAGAACGGGTACCGTCGCCATCTAACAGGGGACTTTTTCACGTTCCAATGCTAATCTCACCAGAGTTCTCATCTCTGACTTTTCTCTCCTTTCTCCTTTTCCCCTCCTCCTCCACCTCAACCTCCTCCTCCTCCTCTTGCCATCCCCTCTCTCTCCCCTTCTTTATCCCAACCCAACCCCCTTTTCCCTTTCTTCTCTCTTCTATTCCTTTCCCCGTCCCCAACCTCGCCCTATCTCTTTTCTCTCGCTATCTCTATCTCTCTCATTTCTTTCTACTGTCCATCTCTCTATCCCTCTCTCTCTCTCTCTCTCTCTCTCTCTATCTATCTATCTATCTATCTCTCTTTCTCTCTCTATCTTTCTTTCTATCTCTATTTCATTCTCATTCTTTGTGTCTATCCACGTTCATTAACGTGAAATCAATTACCGTACGAAGACGTTTTTATCGTGAGAAAGTAACTTGCAAAATTAATCCAAAGATTCGGTTAGGCTAATTGAGTTACCGTAGACTAAATACGTCATCGTCCGGAGCGAAAGTATTTATGGTAAAATCATCGATTATAATAATGGTGTGTACGGTATAATATACTTATAGGTGAATTTCTATGGCCTCGAGGGAATAAAATAATTAGATGGGAGCTCTTGCGAAAACTCTCTCTCTCTCTCTCTCTCTCTCTCTCTCTCTCTCTCTCTCTCTCTCTCTCTCTCTCTCTCGCTCGCTCTCGCACGATATATACTCGAAAAAGTATACCTCGTCCAGGAGTTTATACGGGAGCCGATTGAATCGGTCTCTTAGGGCAAAAAGGGGAAGAGACCGGGCAAAACAAAGGGACTCGCCTGGAATCTCTATCCTCGCTCGCTCGGGCGCGCGCGCGCGCGCGCGCACGCGGTCTTTAGAGCGAAAGAGAGAGAAAGAAAATGGGAAGAAGAGGGAGACGTTGGTGATCATGGTGGTGATGTGGTGATGTTGGTGATGGTGGTGTAGTATGGTGGTGGTGATGGTGGTGGTGGTGGTGGTGGTGGTGGTGGTGATCGTGAAGGAGGGATAGAGCAAACCGAATGGAAGGAGAAGAGAACTGAGAGGTCGAGTCCGGAGTCGAGAGAACCAAAGTGGCCTCACGGAAAAAAGACCTTGACTGTGTTTGTAACGTGTGTACGTGTAGAGACACGATATTCCAAGTATATGTGTGTGTGGGTGTGTGTGTGTGTGTGTGTGTGTGTGTGTGTTTGAGCGCGCGCGCGCGAGGCTCTCGAGACCTGGATGGCTGCCTGCCGCAGGACGAACCAGCCGCCAACGGCTAAAAACCTAATTAGATGTCATAATTATATCCAGTGGTGCTCAACTCTCGACAATACTTTCCCCGTTTCTTTCTATCTCTCTCTCTTTCTCTCTCTCGTTTTATCGTCTCACTCTCATTCTTCCTTCTCCCTCTCTCTATCTCTCTTTTTTCTCTCTTCTTCTCTATTTTTATTCTCGTGTCCCTTATTTAATTTAATTTATTTATTTATATATTTATTTATCCATTTATTCATTCATTCATTCATTTATTTATTTAATTATTAATTTCTCACTTTTATGTGTTACTTTTTTCTTCCCCGACATCGTACGACGTACCATCAATGCTCGTTTCGTTATCGTCGGTCTCGTCGTTTCCCTTCTGTTTTTTCCTCTCCCCTTCTTTTTCGAATAATAGGAATGAGCTTTTTTTTTTTTTTTTATTTCATTGACCCCTTCCACCCCTCCTCTCGATACCCGACCCCTCTTCTTTCCAAAGAATGTACACGTTGGTACGTAACCGCGGTATGCCAAAGATATTTTAACGAACTCGTCGCGTTTAATCCATATATATATATATATATATATATATATATATATATATATATATATATATATAAATATATTATTTGAACGAACGATTCTCGTACATTTGTCGGTTTAATCTTGAATATTACTTATGACCTGGATGGAATTCAGGTACGTTGAGTTTACGTCGAATTTCGGGTGAACTCGTTTAAATGGACTTTCATTCGTACCGCGTGAGAGTCTGAATTTCGTTGGAAAAATAATTAAAAAAAGGAAAAAGAAAGAAGAGAAAGAGGAAAGAGAAAAATAATTACGAAAGACGTACGCGGTTGTCAACGCGCATGACGCATGTATCAACGCATATGCGCGCGCGCGTACATCGAAAAAAAAAGAAAAAAAAGAAAAAAAAGAAAAAAAAAAAAGAAAGAAAACAAGAAAAGTGAGAAAATATATGACACGCGTTTTCGGAATATTACTATTACACGGGACGCAGCGGGTGCGTACTACTTGAGTAACAGTGTGCGGCTTGAAACGAGATACTCTTCACCTCCGCGTCTCGCTGATACCACCTGTTGAGCCTTAACGTTCGAGTATTTCGTATCAAAAGCTGAAAGTGGTGTTCGTGATATGAGAGAGAGAGAGGGAGAGAGAGAGAGAGAGAGAGAGATGGATTGGTAAGGGGTCGAAGGGGCATAGGGCGTCAATGACGAAAGACGATGCTCCATGGGGGAGAAATATTATGTGAATAGAGGGAGAGAAAGAGGGGAGAGAGAGAGAGAGAGAGAGAGAAGGAAATAAGATCTCTTTCCTTTTTATCGGTATATATGTGTAATACGAAACAAGAATCAGAGAATCTTTCTAAACAAAATACTTAATGAAACGCGAGCGATTATTTTCCATCCCCGTTTTTTATGGGACGACCGATAGTACAAATATCAACGATGAATTTTTTATCCAATCGTAAACTTTCAAACGTAAGAGAACGATCACAACGAGATATATACTTTGTGTGTGTGTGTGTGCGTGTTTTTTTTTTTTTTTTTTTTTTTTTTAAACGGCATTGCAACGATAAATTATTACAATCGGATATCGTTGATGCTTGTGATACAATTCCAATGGAGTTTCGTCCGAAAATCGATACGAGATGATACGTTATCGTTTGTCTCTTTTTCTTTTTCGAAAACGATTCTTGTTCAAAAAAAAAAAAAAAAAAAAAAAAAAAAAGAAGATAAAAACAGTTCGACCGAGATCAGTTTTGTATTAAACGCGTTGTTAAACGAACGAATATGCATACTGATGTCTTATACGCACGAACCAATGACGATATTAATAAAACGACAACGGCATTGGCAAAAATATAAGAACAAAAAAAAAAAAAAGAAGAAAAAAACCATGGATAAGAAAAGATTATGGATGAACTAGCTAGGTTGAGTTTTACGAAGAGTTATGGTACCCATACACACACACACACACATGAACACATGAACACAGACACATATGTGTGTGTATGTATGTATGTATATATATATATATATATATATATATATATATATATATAAAATGTCGGCACCTGTCGTTTCGAAAGGGTACATATAAAGGGTGAAAAGTCGGATCTAAGGGAGCCCTTACATTTCATGGAGAGTTAGCAACGTTGTTGTTGTTGTAGTAAGGGCTGTTCGTTGGAAACCCTTCGGCCAAATCACTCTTAAACGTAATGCCGCCACCTGTTGCTCGTAAACCTGCGATGTCGGGTGGTGGTATCGTCTCGCACAAGGGGTTCTCCGTTCGATCTTTTAAAATAATCCCTTCCGAAAGGAGGACACACCTTTCGATCAAATATTCGAATCCATGGATTTTCACGTAAATATGCGAATTATTTTTTTAATAAATAAATAATTAAAAAAATAAAGAAAAAACAGATAAACGTTGACAGCGGGTAAGGGGTGACATTTGCTTAAGATTAAACATTCTTTTTTGATTAGTACCTACCTCAAAAAATAAATAAATAAATAAATAAATAAATAAAATTAAAAAAACAATAATTATTACACATCTTCCGATTCGTATTAATCCCCATACCAATAGCATTCCCTGTTCTCTTTTTTTTTTCTCCTTTTTTTTTTTTATAAGATCGATCACGAATGAACGAATGAACGAATAAACGAACGAACGAAACGTCGACGCGTTTGTCGTCAAAAGCTCGAACGATCGAAAATCATCTGGTTACCTTCTGGTTAACAGGTTAAACGGGAAAGAGAGATGAGGGAGAATCGGTAATGAAAGGTGTGAAGAGTGTTTATATACGCGCATATAGTATTCTCTCAAGTGGGTAGTAGGCGCCTTTAAACGCACAAAGTGTCTGTTTGATCAATGACAGTGATCAATAATTCATCCGCAAATCGATCCTAAGATACCTTGGGAGAGGGAAAGAGAAAGAGAAAGAGAGAGAGACAGAGAGAGAGAGAGAGAGAGAGAGAGAGAGAGAGAGAGAGAGAGTTATCCTTACAATTTATACATCAGCATAACACCGGTCATTTCAATCTCTTCTCTTAAAGAGTTAACTCGATATACCTCTCCCCTTAACCAAAACTCGTTTCCAATCCTATTCCTACTCCTATCCCATCCTATTTCTATCCTATCCTATTTTATCCGCCATTACGTGCGATTTAACATACGAAAACCGCAACGCGTATTTAAAGTCAATAGCGAGAGTAGGCAGAGTAGATTGTTCAGCGAACAATCGATCGATATAAATAAATAAATAAATAAATAAATAAATAAATAAATAAATAGATTAAATGAATCGATGAAAAAATAAATAAATAAAAAAAAAAGGAGAAGGAAGAAGAAGAGAAGGAAAGAAATCGTAAGGAAGGATAGTACATTGAAAAGAGAGAAATGAAGAGAGAGAGAGAGAGAGAGAGAAAAAAAAAAGAAAACGTCTTAACAATAATCGCAAAAACGAAACGAAAGGAAACTGAACGAAAGGAAACGAAACGAAACGAAACGAATAGAAAGTAAGTCCCGTAGTATGGGATAAAGTTTTTCGACGATGTTACGAAGAAAAGTGCGGCCCTGGCGCAGCCTCCTGTCGTGGACCGGTTCAAAAATACCTCGGATGCCCGCGCTGCAGGCGACGGGCCTTTGGGGTAACAGAGTAGAGCTCTCTTAGTTGGAAAGAGAGAGAGAGAGAGAGAGAGAGAGAGAGAGAGAGAGAGAGAGAGATACGTGTACACACGCACACGTCTACGATAATGGAGAGAAAGAAAGACGGAAAAAGACGTAAAGATAGATAGAGATAGATATAGAGAGAGAAAGAGAGAGAGAGAGAGAACGAAGAAGGGGTAATAGAGAGAATCTTATCTTTGTATGCGTGTGAGAGGAACACACACACATATATATATATAAAAGAAAGAGAAGGCAAACTCGTGAACGCTTGTGAGAGAGATAGAGTCAATGCTCTCTTTCTCTCTCTCTCTCTCTCTCTCTCTCTCTCTCTCTCTCTGTCTCTCTTGCAGGAGTGCGCTTGCGCACGGGCGCGTTTTCTCCCTCTCTCTCTCTCTTTCGTCTCGTACGCACGTGTATGCGACGAAGGGGGTTTTCGATCGGCGAGTAGCGGCAGAACGCGTCTTTATTATACGAATGGTCGAAGGAGAAACCCACCGACCAGGTCTTCTTCCTCCGGATGATGTTGTACTCACGACTCGCTCGTGCAACTCGTGCCTACACACCTACTCGTTTGGCCTTCTCCTTCTATATATATATATATATATGTATGTATATGTGTGTGTATATATATATGTATGTGTGTATGTATATATATATATATATATATATATATATATATATATATATATATGCGAACCGTGATAAACCTCGATTGGGAGTTTACGACGCGCCGTACGGAAGGAAATCGTTCGGATGATCATACTTATCCCTTTTCATGTATACGTGTATTGTATATATAATATATATATGTGTGTTTGTGTGCACGCGTATGCACACACACACACACACACATATATATATATATATATATACACGTATATATCGATTGATATTAAAGAGGAGACTATCTACTTCTGAATCTCTACGGATATCTCGATCTTCTTCTTCTTCGTACTTTCTTTCCTTCATCCTTTTTGTATATTCATGCGTTCGTTTGTTTATTTATTAATTCATTTGTTTATTTATTCTTGTTTTTTTTTTTTTTTTTTTTTTTTTTTAAATAGGAACGAGTAAAAGATTCATCGACGATCGGGGGTGTAACGTCGAGTTGATAAAAAAGTAAAGGTAGAATTAATGAAGGTTATTACGTTTATTTCTAAACACGCCGTTTAATTTGATTATAATTAGCCGAGCAAATATTCGAGCCGGCCTAATCTCATAACAAACGTCTTTCCTTTAACCTGCGACCACCCACCCAAACCCAAACGCAACCCAACCGCCACCCAACGCTCTAGTAGGAACGAACGTGCAAGAAAAAGCCGTGTTTATCGACGATTCGGAATAAAACGATTGGGAAAGAGATGACGTAGGTTTAAAACTTAACTGACTCTAATCGAATCCGTGGATTAAGTCGTTTCACTTTTCCTCTTTTTTTTTTTCTCCCCCTCCCTCTCCTCCTCCTTCTCCTAACCCTCCCTCTCGTTGCATTTGGAATTACTCAATTCTGTATAATAACCGAAGCAAATATCTCAGCTAAGTCTAATCTCGCGATTAATTGACTTTGTGGTTGTTTTTCTTCTTCGTTTTCTTTTCTTTTCATTTTTTTCTATCTCTCTCTTTTTTTGTTTTTTTTTTTTTTGATTAATTAGTACTAATGAACGCGTACGATCTGTTTTTTTTTTTTTTTTTATTGACGATTAGAAATAACGTTTAGGAAATAACGATTAGGTAAGAGACGACCTAGATAGAAACCGATCGACCAATGAATTAAATCGTTTCGTTTCGTTTCGCTTTTTTTCATTTTTTTTTTGTTTCTTTTTTTTTTTTTTTTTTTTTAATACCACTTGAACGATCATCGTAATACGAAAATGAAAATATTCGATTTGAGTTAATCTCACAGTACAACCGACATTATTAACATCGTCGAACACGTTCGAGGCGTGCGAAATGAACAAATCGATCGATCATCGATCAGTATCGATCGTTGACTCGATCTATGGATGAAGCAAAAAGAACAAAGTAACGACCGATCGTAGTGGATCGACTCGCTAGTCAATCAAATTTGTATTTATCGCGTATCGATTCGACGAAAATCACAGGCGTCGTTCACGAAGAAAACGAAAATCATAATATCGACGAAATATTTCAATCGAAATTAAATTACATTAAATATATATACACAAAGTGACAACCTACGCATTCGATAGGTCGATCCCATCCCACCCCTCCCCACCCCACCCCACCCCCGATCTCGAACGACGTCCTTCCATCCTTCCTAATTTTCTAAACGTCCAGCAGTCCGATCGTACGCCGCATTCGCGGAGGATCGTTAACGAGAAGACAAAAAAAAAAAAAAAAAAAAAAAAAAAAAAAAAAAAAAAAAAAAAAAAAAGAAACGAACGAACGAACGAACGAACAAACAAAAAGGAGTAATCGAAAGACCGAAAGTTGGAAATAATCCTTCTCGGAGGAATTCATGTCTTCGGAATCAGAAGGAGAAAGGAATCTTGATTATAGTTAGCGGATTATATCTGAGATTGTTAAGGAAAGGGTAGTTGGGTAGGAGTAGAGCGACGAGAAGGACGAGGACGAGGACGAGGACGAGGACGAGGAGGTGATGATGGTAGAAGGGGATCGCGGGACGCTTCGTGGTAGGTTCGCGCGAGCTTTGCTCTTGGAAAAAGGTAAAGGTAGGAGAGGAGGATGAAGAGAAGTCTCTCGCGCGCGCGCGCGCGCTGGACTACGTTCGCAAATGTTAAATGTCGGTGAACCACCTCACGGGATGCTGCCGAGCGAGAACCATTAGTCCGGCCGATGGTAAGGACCAATAAAAGGGTCCCCCCCTCCCCTCCCCTCCCCTCCACTCCACCATTCCGTTGCCGTCGGTCCAGCGACCATAAAGTCGTAGAATTCCTTGTTATGTGGCCGGCGTGAGACTCGTCAGAGACACGCATAAGTGGGAGGGAGATATTCGACGCGTTAAAGAAGGGGAAAAAGAAGAAGAAAGAAGGAAAAAAAAAGGAGGAGGAGGAAGAAGAAGAAGAAGAAGAAGGTGATGGTGGTGGTGGTGGTTATGGTGGTGATGGTGGTGGTGGTGGTGGTGGTGGTGGTGGTGGTGGTGGAGATTGTAGGTATAAGAGAGAGAGAGAGAGAGAGAGAGAGAGAGAGAGAGAGAGAGAGAGAGAGAGAGAGATAGAGATAGAGAGAGAAGCTTCCAGGTTCGAGAGCGGAAAAGGAAAAAGTTTATAAGGAGAGAGAGAAACCCGTGGAGCAAAAGACAGAAAAAAGGCGTTAAGAAGGCGCGGCTCTTATAAAATCGTAGCCAGGCTCCTTTATTGGCATCGGGGCGGGAAATTATGTGTACGTTCCGCCGTGGAACCTGTTTCGGGCCCGTTTCTCGCGTATAATTGGAACGTTCGGTGCGCCAGCTCCGGACATTACGTGGTCCCGCGGATTCGTTCTTCTTTTCTTATCTTTTTCATTTCATTTCATTTCATTTCATTCCATTTCATTTCATTCCATTTCATTTCATTTCATTTCATTTCTTTCCCTCGTTCTTTCCTTCCTTCCTTCCTTCCTTCTTTCTTTCTTCCTATCTGTCTTACTTTCTAAAGTCGAACTCTTTTAATCCTAGATACTATTCCTATTAAAAATCCCGATAAAAAGTATGCCCACGTAGATTAGTATTATTTTGAATAAATAAATAAATAAATAAATAAATAAATAAATAGAAAACAAATGGAACGATTAAAACGATTAGACGAAATGCCGGTGGACGTTATAACGAAACGAGTTAAAATCCTTTTCCACTTACACACACACACACACACACACACACACACACACACACACACTCACTCTGATTCTCTCTCATTCTCTCTATGTCCTTCTCTAATTCCTTCCTCTCTCGACTAACCTCAGCTCTGCCTTATCCCCAACCCTCTGCCTCCCCGACTTCGAGCCACCCCCACCCCTCCCCCTCCCCGCGCCCTTTATGTACTCTGCTCTCTTTTTCTCCTGTCAAAACCTTCTACCCGTCTACGCGGCCTCTCCTCGCTCGTTTCTTTCCCGTACGTGAATCGTGTAAGCGCGTAACCGGAGAACCGAGCGTCGACTTTCGACGCTAAAATATCGCCGGCGATTTATATCGCCGGAAGAAGGGTGGGACACGTCGAGCAGGGCTGTGCCGTGGACATCGCCAACAACTTCGACGCTTGTATGTATGTATTTATGTATGTATGTATGTATGTATGTATGTATGTATGTATGTATGTATGTATGTATGAGCGAAGGATGCAACAATTTTTTCCTTCTAAATTTTCTATGTCTTTATTTTTTTCTTTTTTTCTTTCTATTTGTTCTCTATTTTTTGTTTGTTCGTATTTTTTCTTTCCTTTTATTTTATTTTATTTTATTTTATTTTATTTTCATCCCCCCTTAGCGACCCTCCCACCATCGAGCTTCTTTCGAGCGAGACGATCGATTTGATTCGATTTTTCTCTCTCGCGCTTCTTCTTCCCTTATTTTTCTTCTTTCCCTTTTTATTAACGACTTCGAAGATATCCGACGCGAGTTTCTCGTTTCTATTATGCTAAAGCACACAACGATTGTTATATATATATATATATATATATATATATATATATATATATATATGTAAAAAATATTGACGACAATCTTTGCGATAAGATTTCGATCATTAGAAAAAATAAATCTCGATCAAAACGACGCAATGTATCTTTCGATAGATTTAATCATTGTGATGTAAATTGTATATTTTTACGATATAAAAACTCAACATATACGACATATTCCATCTATTGTTAGTCATAAAATCGTGAGAAATTATCTTTAAGAAGAAAGTGAATGAATGAATGAATGAATGAATGAATAAATGAAACAAAATAAACAAGTAAATTAATAAATTAATATATAAAAAGAAAATAATAAAAAAAAAAAAAAAAAAAACGAAGACGAGAAAGAAGAATGACCAAACTACGGACATTTCATTTTTGTTTCTTTCTTTCTTCCTCCTCCCCTCCCCTTCCCCCACGGCCGAAGCGAACTTTTCGCGAAAGAAATAATCTTCTCCCGCCGGGAGGTTAATCGAACGTGACAGGACTCCTCTTTCGCGTATGTCTGACACGTACCGTTTCCTTCTCACTTCCCTTTATTCTGGTCGCGCGCATCGACCGTCTAAAAATACACTGCGTTCGTATTTTTTCACGTAATACGAATAAACAAGTCGGTCACCCACCTTTTGTAAACGCGGGCGTGGAGGAGGAGGAGGAGGAGGAGGAGGAGGAGGAGGAGGAGGAGGAGGAAAAGAAAATTCTCTCCTTCCTTCCTTCCCTCCCTCCCCCCCCTGCCCGCCTTTCCTTTCCACCCCTCCGAAGGAAAAAACGTCACAGAATTCGGGGATACTCACCTGAAACAAAAATAACAATCGTATCGTTAATACCAATCGACGTGACATCGACAATAAAATCGATTATCGATTATGACAACCGATGATAATTTTATAATTAACGACGAGTTATCTCGTCTTACGAATCTAATAATGTATCTTCGTTTCCATCAACCACCCCGCCCCCCACCCCCTCCCCAATTTCGGATCTACTCGATCGAAAATATTAAACAAAAAAGAAAAAAAAAAAAAAAAAAAGAAATAGAAAAAAAGAGAAGAGAGAAAAGAAGTAAAGAAGAAACCATGGACGAATGAGTTGGTTCAAATATTATCGTAGTTTCGAACCAATGTTAAAAGGCAAGGGAGAGGACAACAAAAACTTTTGTTAACTATCTTAGATTTGAATAAATTTTCATATGCGCGATTCTATTTCTCTCGCATAATCCTTTCTCTTTTTCTCTCTCCCTTTCTCTCTCTCTCTCTCTTTCTTTTTCTCTGCGAATGGTTTAGTATTCAAAACGACAGTCGCTATACCCATCCGGTGTACGGAATTCCTATTGCGATAAGACCTTCCACAGTCGCAGGACGACCCAACTTGAAGCGGTTAATGCGAGCCATTAAGGTCGATTTACATCAACCGCAAGCGTGCGCGCGAGCGCGTCTTCTCTCTCTCTCTCTCTCTCTCTCTCTCTCTCTCTTTCTCGAACGCGAGCGCCAAAGAATGTCTCATCATTGGACTTAATGGACCTATTTGCACCTACCCTTTCGTACGGCACTGACTCTCCCACACTAACGAGATCCAAGAAGACGCATCATTGAAAATTTCCTTACCCTTTTCTAACGCCACTACTTCCCATCATTTTTCTCCATTGAAATTTTACTCTAGACTTTCGTTTTGTCTCCCTCTTTCGTTTCTTTTTCTTTTTTCTTTCTTTCTTCAATTGAAAATTCACATCGATCGTCCGTCACGTTTATCACGGCAACTCGTATTCTAATTCCAAGAAAAAAATTAATTACCCGTAACGCTTCTATACGTAAATAAATTAACGCGGTGTCCAATCCTGTAATTCTCTTTTTATCGCAAATAATTTTGATATTACGTGCTTGAATCTCGTCAACGCGACACATATACCGTAACATATATAGTACTTGGTACATTATTTATAAATCCGTTCGTTCGTTCATTCGTTTATTTATTTATTTATTCTTTCTGTCAATCGTTAGATCGATTAATAATGACAATAATGAGAAAAAGAAATCTACGATACTTGGTAACGAAATAAACGAACTAGTAATTTTTATACTTATTCCTCAACTCGATACTATATAACAATTATAATGTGCCATTTACACCCTTTGTTTTTTCTTTTTTCACTTGGATTGAAATAATTTGCAACGAAATATTGCATACGAAGCCAATTCAACGTATCGTTACAATGATCACGTAAGTTTCGAGTCTTGTTTTGCTTCCCTTTTTTTTTTTCTTTCTTTTTCTTCTTTTAACGCGAACAAAAAAACTGAAATTACAAATTCTATTCAAGCGTCGATTTCGTTCGGCGTACTTCGTCGAAAACTTTCGCTTATCGAAAAAAAAAGAAAAAAAAGAAAAATCCAATTGAAAATACTTCGATAGGCATTGTATTAACGGGTGGGGGAGGGGAACGGGGGTGTGGAAAGAGGGGAATCGTACATCGAGTGTCGCATTTATTTATAATTTCGATAATACGTTGACGATCGTATAAAGACGTCCATTGTCCCGATAATTAAACGAGACTTGGCGATGTCTCGGTGGATTCTTTTCTATTTCTTACAAGCTTGGCGATTTCTCGAACTTCGCAACGAAATAACACGAGGAACGTAAGGAAAATAAAGGCCGACTTGCGTCGGGCAACGAGTTATGGCGGCGTGGCACGTTGGCCTCCGCAAAATGGTCCGACGTTTGTGTTGAACTTACGAGACTCGTCTCGTCTTCTCGCGAGAGTTGTATGAGAGAGGAGAGGAGACGGACGACGGGCGCGCGCGCGCGACGCCTTGGAAATATGCCGGGCTATTTAAATTTATTAATTGAGCCTATATCAATGAACCCTAAGCCAACAGTACTCTCATTGAATTCATTCGAACTAAAGTGCGTTCGATATAACTCCCTCCGAGATATATTCCTTTCTCTATTTCCCCTCCATAATCGTTCTAACTCGACCGTCATCCATAAATCCTTCGAATACTATTTGCGTTCGAATTAATCGCCCGTCCTTCTTCTTCGTCGATTTTCTTTTTCCTTTCTTTCTTTTTTTCTTCTTTTTTTTTTTTTTTTTTTTTTACAGCAAGACTATTATCGGACCAAGCTCTTTTTTTTTTCCTTATCCTATATCGGCTTTGGTGATTAAGAAGCGATCGTGGATTTTAAATTAAGAGAATCTATCGACAAAATCCGCTATCACTTGATCGCCAACCCGATATATATCTAACCAAATAAAAAAAAAAAAAATAAAAAAATAAAAAAAAAAAAAAACGAACGAACGAACAAAATTAAAAGAATAAAAAGAAGAAGAAGAAAAGAAAATCTCGGCAAATTACGGCGATCGCTTATCGATAATCGTTAAAGGTAAACGACTCTCGATATCGTTTCTTAGGTTTACTAAGTCGATCCGCGATATAATCCCAGATAGAAAAAAAGAGAGAGACGATGATAATTCTCCGATTTAAAATCGAATAATACAAAACAGTTTGTATCCGAGAACGCACTATAAACGCGCGCGCGCGCGCGCGCATATACTGTTACGAGCTGACGTCGAGGCGACTTGATTATTAGCGGACCAATCATTTTAATGGGGTAATGTCGAGGGCGACCGATAACCCCGCGTGATAAAAGGACCGCTTCTTCTCGCGACCGATCATCGGACATTTGTGACGGCATGGACGGCCGAAGGTTAGAGAGAGAGAGAGAGAGAGAGAGAGAGATGGAGAGAGAGAGAGAGAGAAAACAATATATATCTTTATGTTCATGACTTTTTTTTTTTACGACGAATCCATCTTCGCATAATCGACGGGCGTGTTTTCGTGCTTCGTACAAGAACCTTTAACTTTCAAATTTCATCGATTTCATCGTATTCATCGATCTCATCGATGAGTACGAAATACGAGATCGTTCGTTTTATTTCTTAGACGGATAAATTGTACGATTGTTCGTTTAATCTCATACACAAATAATTGTACGATTGTTCGTTTAATTTTTATTACACGATCATTAAGATCGTACGCGTATAACAAATATATAACAATGTATATAAAAATATATATATATATATATATATATATATATATACGCGCGCGCGTGTGTGTGTAAAATGAAAGGATAAAAAGGTACGAAACTACAGGAAAGAAATTTCACATATCTCCTCCGGTAACGAATCGCGAGAGATTTGAAAACAATTTATCCGAGAAAAGAATTGAGGGTGGGGGATGAACAAAGAAAGAAGGGTTAAAACGAGAAAATTAAAAGAAGGAATTGTCGTGAAGCGACGCGAACGAGCTCGGTCAAAAACCTTTTTTTGTCGACGGTAACAAAGTCGAGGAACGTGAAAAAAAAAAAGGAGGATAGAAGAAAAGAGAGAGAGAGAGAGAGAAAACGAGGCCACCCACAATTTGACAAATGAACGGACCGTAGCTAGCGCCAACGAGTGCTCGGTAGGAAAGATAATAAAAGGGAAGAAAAACAAAGCAAAAAAGAGGCGAATATAAAGGAAAAAGAAAAAAGAAAAAAAAAGAAGGATTGAAAAAAATTAAAAGAATGTACGTAAGAAAGAACGAACGAAAGAACGAAAGAAAGAACGAACGAACGAACGAACGAACGAACGAACGAACGAACGAAAGAAAGAAAGAGGTAAAGAAGACGTAGTGAAAATCTTGGTGCGCCTTTTCGAGCATGAAACGCCGAAGAAGAGTAGGCCTTTTTAATCCTGATTAATGCCCCTGGAAAGTCGCGTTAACGCTAATGCCAGGCAAAGGAGTGAAGGGCCCCGTTGCATATCCAATGGCCGTTCTCTATCCATCCTCCACGTCATCTCCTTCTTCATCTTTTTCTCTTCTCTCTCTCTCTCTCTCTCTCTCTCTCTCTCTCTCTCTCTCTCTCTGTCTGTCTGTCTGTCTGTCTCTCTGTTTCTCCCTCACAAACGTTCTCCCTTTTCATCGTCTTCATCGCCTCTTTCTGCGCTAGAAGAAATCAAGCAATTCGACTACCCCCACGCATTATTTTCCACGCGAAACTGTCCTGAGCGTTCCTTGATGCTCGCCATCTGCCAGGGAAGATTTACAAGGGACGATTTAAAATCGAATAAGAGACTCGACGAGACGATGACACTTAAGAA
>OU426868.1:2500000-2512500 GCA_911387685.1 Dolichovespula media
TGGCGACCTTTTTCTCGAATCCCCCCCACCCTCCTACCCCAGCCTCGTTGCAATTTTTATCCAAATAATTATTATAACATCGCGTCAAACGTTTTCCTCGTCGATCGATCGTTCGTCGTCGTAGTTTCCTTCAAATCGTCGAACGTACGAACAAATAGTATAAATTAAATCGAGAAACGATAAGAGATCGTTAAGATATCGTACGATTTTGTTCCATCCTATGAGACATCTCTCTCAAATTTGTTTCTATTCAAGGCCCGTTAAATTCTCGAAGCGTAGAGGGGGAGGATTATCAAACTCGTTCAAAAATCTATACCAAATGAATTATATAATATAAAATATAAATAATATAATTCTTTCTTAAATATATATGTATGTATTTTTTTTGTTTTTTTTGCGAATAAGACACACTACTTTCCCATTATTAAATTTATACATTTGGTAATGACGATATCTATGGGGAAAAAAAAAAAAGAAAAAAAAAAAAAATAGAAAACAGAAAGAAAATTGTAACCGGACAAAAAAGATCTCTCTCGGCGAAAGATAAAATGAAATAGAAAAAAAAAAAAAAAGAAAAAGAAATGAATAAAAGATAAGAAGACATTGAATTAAGCTGCTTGATAAGAGCTATAATAATGACATTTTCTATTTGTTTTGTCGGACAGTGGACGCTGTTGCTGTTGCTGTTTCTGTTGCTGTTGCGTGGCGTACGTCGATCGATCCTCGTGAAAATCATAGCGAAGCTCAATAAGAGAGAGAGAGAGAGAGAGAGAGAGAGAGAGAGAGAGAGAGAACGTGTTTCGTCGAGGTTGGAAAGAACGCGCTCGGAATTACGGTCGACTTGGGAATCAAGTGTAACCCATCCGAGAACATTTCTATAATCCGAGTCTCGTCGTGCGTGGGCCGCACGAGAAAGAGAGAGAGAGAGAGAGAGAGAGAGAGAGAGAGAGAGAGAGAGAGAGAGTCCGCAACAACAAAGTCGTCGTCCATCCTTGCAACGCGTACACGCCTTCCTTCTTCTTTCGCACACTCAAGACTTAATATACGCGGACACGCAAGATGAACGCGCGCAGGTAGGTACGCAATAATTCTATGGACGCATCTTGTGGGTGGACATTGGCGCAGAACCAAACGTATTTCATATTCCCATCTAAGAGTATTAGAACGAATTGAAAACTTTCAACTAAAATTCAAATAATATTTGGCGATAAGAGAGATAGAGAGGGGGGAGGGGGGTATTCGAATGACTCGTCGAGAGAACAAGATTAATACGTTTCGTTCGTTGGGGTCGGAGAAGGAGAGGATTACGTACGTCAATGAAATCCAAATATTCCGATGAATCTCCGATGTAGTTATAAACAAAAAAACAAGAGAGAGAGAGAGAGAGAGAGAGAGAGAGAAACCCGAAAAGAAATTACAATGATCAGTTCAATGGAGTTCGTGATTATTTGTAATCATTAACTCAACCCATTTGAACGAAGAAAGATAAGGAAGAAAATATTTACGATGGAACTACTCTAAAAGTATTGTTCATTCGCTCGGACGTTTCGTAATATCATTAACGATCGGACAATATCGATTTAATTATCGTTTACGTTATTAATTATTAATATTTATATTCGTAACTCTTAATATCTAATATCGTATCGAGTAATATTAAACTACATGGATAACCGTGGTAGGAGGAAAATTCAAATGGTTACAAACGTATCGTTTTATCGATCACGACTACGTTACTATACTCGAAAGAACGTAACGATCAAAACGTAAAACTAGTAACCGGCTAGGTTCTTAAACGAAAGGATTGAGTTACCAAGCTAATCGGATGCACGCCCATCGCACACGCTGCTGCTACGCATCTCGATACCTTTAAAGCTCGTTTCACAACGTGTTACAACTCCGCGAAGGATAAAAACTTTTATATGCGTCGAATTTCGACGATAAAAAGATAGAAAGAAAGAAAGAAAGAGTTCGTATCATAAATGCTGCGTAATAATATTCGTTGAAGTCATCGGTGAGAAAGAGGAAAAAAAAAGAGGAAGAAGAAGAAGAAGAAGAAGGAAAAAAAAAGGGGTACAAGTGTTCGTTCCAAAAAATGTAGGTATTCTAAGCAGGTAAAGGAAGAGGAAGAAGAGGGTAAAAAGAGGGAAAAAAAAAAAAAAAGAAGGAAAAAAAAAAGAAAGAAAAAAAGATTCAAGAGAGGAGGAATGGATGGATTTGGCGAAGGAGAGCACAAAGGCAATAAATCAAAGCAATAAGCAAGGCTATGGAAGAGACATCGAGTCTATAAAGATGTTAGTTTAGGACTCCGGACCCTTTTGCCATTTGTGCTGGCATTTGGGTTAGCCGCATCATCCTTTCATTTTTTTTTTTTTTTTATATCTTCTCTTCTTCTTCTTCTTCCTCTTCCTTTTTTTCGATTCCCCTACATCCCTCCATCCCTCCCGACCACCACCCCCCTCTTTAAATTTTTACCAATTATTGTAAGTTTCCTTTCTTCGGAAGGGGTTTACGCAAGATTCGACGGAGAAGCTCGAACATCGGGTCTTCGTTGGTTTAGGAAAATGTGAATTAAAGGAAAGAAAAGAATGAAAAAAAGAAAAAAAAAAAAAAAAAAGAAAGAAAGAAAAGAGAAATTGAAAAATAAAAAGGAAACAAAATCGTCGATAGCCTATATTCTCGTTATGGTCGAACGATTATTATTTCTTTTTCTTTTTTTTTTTTTATTTTTTTAGAGAAAAAAAAAATATATATATATATATATATATACGTGTATATATAGCTGGATTCTGTAGAATAGAGTTCCTCGGGCACCGCAAAGAGAAATTATCGGATTCGAATTCTTCGAACCTTTCCAAGAAGGAATAAGGGAGTTAACCTCGAACGAGAAGAAAAGAGAGAAGAGAAGAGAAGGGAAAGGGAAAGGGAAGGGAAGGGAAGGGAAGAGAGCCGAAAGATTAAAGCCCGGACTTAATGGCTCAATTAGCGCTTTGTGGTGAGCGGCAAAACACGAGGTGGAACTCTCCGAGGGAAAAACTCGCTGCTTCGACTTCCGATTGCTCGATTTCTCGAAGTCGGGACGAATGGATTTTCTTGAAAATCCTTCTTGGTACTTGTAATTCATGATGAACAGGAAATCGATTTTCTAAGAGAAATACCGAGCGTTGACTGACTTCTTTCGAGAACGCGATACCTTCCGAGAAGTGATGTTAAAACTTTTTCGAATGGGAGAGAAATTGTATTTCGTACGAAAGTTGGGCGGGAGGGTGGCGGGACGGGGCCGGGGTGGCAAAAAAAAAAAAAAGAAAAAAAAAAAAAAAGGAAAAAGCACCACTTACGATGCTCTTTCCACGGAAAAATTAGAAAAGAAAAAAAGAAGATAATAATGATGATGATGATGATAAAATATATGAGAAAAGATACGTGAAAGATACATATATATATATATATATATATATATATAAAAGAAAAATATCAAAAATTCGAAAGATTGATCTACAAGTAAGTACTCATAATGTATTCAATAATCACGCTTCATTAAACTAGTCAATCATTCTAATTATGACAGATGTGTTGCCTGTTTAAAATTGATCGCACTCTATTAATCCATTCACTGTGAACGTATGTACGTACACTTTCTATCATTTCTAAAACATCTCCCTGCGTACGACTTTAACGAGTGTAACTCTTCCTTTTTTTTTTGTCTTTATATTATTTATTTTTCTTTTTTTCTTTTTCTTTTCCCTCGATTTCATTCCATCTCGCACATTCATCTCACTCCTATTACCATTTCATCGCGTCCACTTAACACGCCAGAGTTGTTCTATCTCGTTCCCTAACGTCTCGTGCATTTTATTTTTGTTTTCTTTTTTCTTTTTTCTTTTTTTTCTTTTTTTTTTTTATTACTTTTTCCATCGAAACGCGAAATCTCGACGGTGGCAAAAAAAAGAAGAATTCATACGACGAGCGATGAACGAATACTCGAACGAAATTATATCCCATACGTAAATTACCTATTATGTTGTATATAAATAAATGAATAAATAAATAAATAAATAAATAAATAAAATAGCATAGATAAAAATTACAAGTAACGTTAATGGAAAAACGATTATCGTCGACGAAATTAAACTCACGATTAAAAACAATACCACACTCGATACAATCATAAGACTACGAAAAGTATGTTCCCCCCCCCCTCCCCACCCATCTCCTCCCCGCCCCCCGCTCTTTTCCTATTAAATGATTACCTCGTAATTTGAAACGAATCTAGAAACAACGATTATAACGACAAAAAGAATTAACAAAAAGAGTACAAACGCGAATTAGCAAATAATTCGAGATAGGCTTTATCTATCTATCTATCTATCTATCTATCTATCTATCTATCTATCGAGAGAGAGAGAGAGAGAGAAAGAAAGAAAGAGAATCATAAAAAAAAAAGAAGAAGAAGAAAAAGGAAGAAAGTAAAAAAGATACCCCCGCCCTCACCCCCGACGGAGAAGAAGAAAAAAAAAAGAAGGGAATAAGTCGCGTCTCCGTACATTTAGATTTAAGTTTTCGTTTCTACTATAATACGCGGACGGGACGCCTCTATACTCCTCTACGGAATATTTCGGAGTGGTAAATTTTCGAACGCCATAACACTGCCACCGTGCGTTTGTTTGGACAAGAGCATTATGAGATTTTATGTGAGCTAAGCGCGTAGAGCTTCCTTCCTCGACGGTGCCAGGGCTGTTTATGCACCCGAGCGTGTTTCATTCCTCTCCTCTACCTCCTCCTGTCTAACCTCCTCCTCCTCCTCCACCTCCTCCTCCACCTCCTCCTCCACCTCCTCTCTATCTCTTTTACCAACGGTATTAACGTTGTTGAAGTTCGCAGGAGAAAGAGGAGGAGGAGGAGGAGGAGGAGGAGGAGGAGAAGGAGGAGGAGGAGGAGGAGGATGAAAAGAAGGGAAACGATTCCACGTGCAGTATTCTTCGTGTGCCATGTTTTCGTGGGGGCCCTTTTCTCCAACATCCTTCTTTACTCTCGAGATGAGAGAAAGAAGAAAAATCTGAATCCGAGAGTATATGCGTGAGTGAGTGCGTAAACGCGTGCATATATGTATATATATATATATATATATATATATATATATATATATATATATATATATATACGTATGGATGTATGCACTTATGTTTGTATGTACGCGTGTATATGTATATATCTACGTATACGTTTCTATGAGAAGGGGATTGAGAGAGAGAGAGAGTGAGATATATATATATATATATAGGTGTTGTTATCTCAGGGAAGCCGCTCATCATCGTTTTCTTACCGTCTCAACCTCGAACGCGGACTCGATACGCTCTTCTTCCAAGATATCTACGATCTTACCTTATATAAAACGTCTCCTCTATGAGTCACTCATACAACATCATCAAGTTAATAAACTTCAATAGTTTATCGAGACAGAAATAAACTTTCTTTCTTTATTTCTTTCTTTCGTCGTCGGTTTAACCGTATTAGGTATAAGAGATACGTGCGTACATACATTTATATATATATATATATATATATATATATATATATATATATATATATATAAATAAATCATGATACAGTATCGAGTATAAAAGTGTTCGAATAAAAACAATAAAAAGAAAATATCAAGTAAACGCGTCTCTTATAGTTCTTACAAGTTAGAGTAATCTTTCTCTCTCTCTCTCTCTCTCTCTCTCTCTCTCTCTTTTTTGTATTTCTTTATTATTATTTTTTTTTTTCTTTTCTTTTTTTAATCAGGAGAACGAGTTTATTTATCGATCCGTCCAAAGTAAATCGTACAATCAAATAACTTTCGTATACATTATCTTCTTCTTCAGCGATAGTATTTGTTATTAATAATGAGTATCCTTGTAATAAATACGCATCCACGTATACATACATACATACGTACGTACGTACGTACATATACATATATATATATATATATATATATATATATATATATATATATATATATATTACGTATCCATCCTTTCTACGAATATGTCGTCGTTTTCGGTCGATCAAAGGAAATACGATTGATATAACTTAATATGTTTATTAAAGGTCGACAAAACGATACCGTAGAGAGAGAGAGAGAGAGAGAGAGAGAGAGAGAGAGAGAGAGGAGTTTTAAAAAAAGGCGACCGACTATATCACACCGAGTGTGTTACGAGACAGACAAAACAAATCGTTTTATCGGTCAGCACCATCGCCTAATTGCCTCATTAAGAGATTCAATCCGTGCAATCGTATACCCGGCACACTGCTTTTTTGTCCGCTCGATTACGTTCATGGTAAATATCATGAGGACGTGGTTAAAGGGAGAGAGGGATGGGGGTGAGAGAAGGAGGGAGGGGGTAGAGAGGAGAGATATGTGGTAGGGTACAGATAGATATGTGTATGTTACGTATCAAGCAATGAAAATATTTATCATATCGATTCGATTGTGTTATCGTATCGTATCGAAGCAATTGACGAGTTCTGTTTCATATATCTCCTTTTCTTTTTTTTTTTTTTTTTCGTTTCGTTTAGTTTACTTTAGTCTCTTCTCTTTCGTTCATCTCTTTCGTTCTTCTTTTTTACTTTTTCGCGACAATTATCTCGATTCGAACATAATCGAAGAGCTTTCTCTTAGCGCTGGCTATTTAAACGTATCATTAATAATTATTAAATAAGGTCGACAAGAGTTGACCGATAATATTTTCAATGTTACTCTTGCAAATATTATTCTTTGGGTGACTCGTCTATTGTGTATGTGTGTGCGTGCGTGTATTTTTTTTTTCTGTTTTTTTTTGTTTAATAGCCTACGATATCTTCGGATGAAATGATGTCATTACAAATGAATTCGACGAATTAACCATCTCGCTATATATATATTAATTATAAAAGCGTAGGAAAATATCAATGATGTATGTGAATTTGAAATCGTCAATGCGTAATCGAAGAGTATTATATCCAATTTCGATTAGAAAATCAAAACTAAATTATTAAATCCATTCGCGGAAATTAACGAAATACCGTTTCGTGGTTTCTGATGAATAATAAAGAATCCTCCTTTTTGTTTTTTTTTTTACTTTTTCTTTAACAAATAAGAATCATTGAGAGATCCGCATCGAAATAATTAAACTCGCATAAAGTTTACCCAAGTCATTTAGATTCCATGCATATACCACAATTTATTCTTCGAATCGCGCAATATACAAGCCAAACGATTCAATACGTGCGAGATTAAAAGAAAAAAAAGAAAAAAGAAAAAACGAGAGAGAGAGAGAGAGAAAGTGCAGACCATCTTTCCTCGAATAAGGAAGGTAAACAAATGCTTTTGCAAGCGGTTATATCTCGACGTATCGTATCCCCTAAGCTTGGCCATCACGTGACTTAAGAGTACAAGACGGACTTGACCTTTCTATGGCCGTTATGAATGCGTGCGTGGAATTTATCAATGGATGGCCACGCCAATGATAAATCGCGTATGCGCTTGGTATCGCCGTGGTCAGCCGCCTTCTTGTGGCTGACTGTTCGTAGGTGAAAGAGCTTGGAATAAAAGGAAAGAGAGAAAGAGAAAGAAAAAGAGAGATAGAGAGAGAGATAGAGAGAGAGATAGAGAGAGAGAGAGAGAGAGAGAGGATATGAGAGAATCAAGAAAGAGGAAGCCAAGAGTAGACGTCTTCCTTCGACAAGCTCCTACCGGTAACGCCTTCCAATATCTTTCATCGACTGACAAATCAGCTACCAACGTTTAACCACGCTGAATGAAGTGTTCAGTAATTTTTGATCCTCGCATATCATAGATATCCCTCTGGAAAGAGAGAGAGAGAGAGAGAGAGAGAGAGAGAATGTTTACTAAGAAGAATCAATCAGCTATATCATATATATATATATATATATATATATATATATATATATATATATATATATATATTCTTCGTCAAATAATTAAAGTTTGAAACATTAAATATAGAATTTTATCTAAACTATAATGAAGCTATGATGAAAGTATAATGTATATCGAGAAAGAGAGAGAGAGAAAAAGAGGAAGAGAAAAGATATATATATATAGAGAGAGAGAGAGAGAGAGAAAGATTTCAATGCATTTCTTCATTATATTAGATTCATTCCTTATTATATTAGATTCATAAATAAATATAAACTTTTACTTTCGTGTGTGCAATACTTATTCATTGTATTACACGGAACGACGTCTTATGAATCACACTTATTTATGAATCAACAGCAATAAAATAAATTATTAATAATAAATTTTCTCTCTCTCTCTCTCTCTCTCTCTCTAAAAATATATATATATATATATATCGAGAAAAGAGAGATAAAAATCAAATCAATCAAATCAACGGGCTGTTACTTACGACGACGTCGACAAAAACTCGTGAAACAACCGTAACGAAATTTCTAGTCGAACTATTTGACATTCTTCTCTTTCCCTTCCCCCCCCCCACCCTCCGCTCCTTCGCCCTCACACCCCACCCCCCCACACCCACACCCTCTCTCTTTTACGAAGAACACCGTGGAAACGAATTCGTTCCACTACCTTATGGGAATTCTTTCCATTATTTTCCAAATCGTAAACGGGGAAAGCGGAGAGCCCGCATATTTGACGCGTCACTGTGTAGTCTCTCTCTCTCTCTCTCTATCTATCTCTCTCTCTCTCTCTCTCTATCATTTTCCAATTGGATTTAATAATAAGTCATGAGAAAAAAGGTTGACGGGGATAGAAAAAGAGAGATAGACGAACGGAAAAAGAGAAAGAGAGAGAGAGAGAGAGAAAGATACACAGAGAATATCATAAATGGAACGAGTTATATTCGCTCACGTTCGTTGTTGTACTGCATTCGTGTCCTTGTTCTCTTGCGTTGAGACAAGAATTTCCTCCCACAAGAAGCAGGAGTGCGTGGGGCCCACAACTGGTATCGGCTATTATAAAAATTCTTCGAGACAAGCGGGTCACGACTCGGTCGATCGTCTCTCTCTCTCTCTCTCTCTCTCTCTCTCTTTCTTTCTATCTTTCCATGTGTATGTGTGTATCTTCTTCGTTGAAATCGGAAACGAATTACGTAGATAAACAATGGTCAACGATGTTAAGTCAAAAATTATTTTTCATTCCCCATCGAATATCTTCGTAGTAAATCTTTCGAATCGTTCGATACGTTTCCGTGATTGGTTACGAACACGTGTACGCAGTTTTAAAAAGGAAAATTTATACGTTCCCGTTTTGTTTATAATCGTTGATTTCTAAATAACAAATTTCGAAACAACGAGAATCGATCGAGAAATTCTTTCAATGTTAACTCGTCGATCGAATGAACGACCTTCGAACGGATCTTACATCCATCGATTAAAACAAAAATTATATATATATAATATATAAAATATATATATATATATATATGTAGGATAATAATGATTGAAATAATAATAATACAATTTGTTGGTTCGTCGATTATCGAGGGATAAATTAATCAAGACCATTTTCTCGTTCGTTCGACCGATCGACGAGCGTTGTTATACCAGATACGAAAGAAATTCGTTGAAAGAGAAAAATAAATAAAAAAAAAAAAAAAAAGAAGAAGAAGAAGAAGTAAAGAAATTTGTTCGCTTACGATAAAACTTTCGTGATATTTCATTCTCATAATTCGACGAAGGTCGCGACGACACACTCAATATCGGACGATCATTATTTTTGTTGGTTGAATTAATTTATAAAAAAAAAAAAAAAAAGAAAAGGAAAGAAAAGCGAAATAAAAAAACTCGTCGTTCGTTAATAAATCGTGATGGATTAAATAAATCCTTCGAATGAAGATCTAAATTTATGCGCGCAAACAGAAGCTGCGATTTAACATTCTTCGCCATTTCTAAATACCGTCTGTCTCTCCTCTATCATTCTCTCTCTCTTTCTCTCTCTCTCTTCTAATGTAATACCTATGTATGTACGTTACGCGTAAACCGTGAACGGAAGATCGTTTATAACGTGGGAAACTATTTTTCCAGTCTCCGTACGAGACGCCATCACGGCACGCGTACAAATTACGAATGATTACCAACTATATGTCGTGTCTTCGTAAACGCGAGGACGCAACCCTTAAAGAATTCTTAATCCATTCTATCTACTTATGTATATACATCCAAATTCGTCGAAACGTTTCTCTCTTAGGCTTCCACGTATGCAAATGTCATTCATTCTAAATTAAACAATTCGAAAGATCGTTTTAAAAGAAAGAAAGAAAAAAAAAAAAAAAAAAAAAGAAAGAAAAACAGACGAGAGAGAGAGAGAGAGAGAGAGAGAAACAAATTAACTGCAATCCCAACGTGACCGACGATTTTCATAAATTCCATTCAAATAAAATAGAATGTTTATTGGAACGTCTGAGGTATAGCTTACGAAATATTAACGTTATTTCTGTTAATGGTAAAATATTAATTACGAAAGTTTCTCGTATATACGAATATAGATGAGAAAATTATTTTATATTTATTTTCACCGTTCGTTCGGTTATTATTTATTCGATATTTTTCCCCTTTCGATTGGATTTACTTATCCAATGTAAGACTTATAATGATCTCTCTTTACCACTTTGCGAAAAGAACAAAAAGAAAAAAAAAATATATATATATATATACATATATACGATCGAGCAAAAAGAAATCTGCGCTTATATAAAACCACAGCAGTAAACGAATAACTTATATATATGGTGTACGTATAAATATACATTCACTATAGTTCATTCCTCAATTATATATTCTAAATGGTGCAGAAAATAAAATCGTCAAATGAAAGAAAAACAAAACATAACAAAACAAAAAACATATATATAACGTTAATCTCCTGTTAAAGAGACGAAAATAATTTTTTCCTAAAGAAAGAGATAAAAAGATAAAAAGAGAAAAAGAGAGAGAGAGAGAGAGAGAGAGAGAGAGACGAGACGAGAAGAAAGGAGAGCAATGGCGTCCGTCGCCTACCACAAATTTTAAGCCTGCCGTCGCCGTTTCTTGATTCCTGTTGACTTCTCTCTTCTTTCACTCGTCGAATACTCCATTGAAACTTTCTTGAAAAATATTCTCATTCTATTTTATATATATATATATATATATATACATATATACTTATTTATTTATCTATTTATTTATTTATATAAATGGATATACCATTTATCTTACAATCAGATTCATAGCATCGATGTAAATGTTTCACGAAAACGAGACGCAATCATTATCGAATCATCGCAATCATACTCTAACGAAAATGAAAATGAATGAAAATTAAACTCTTCTTTAATTATATACCTTCTTAATCGCTTTTGAAGATAAATATATATATGTATATATCTTCATATAACCTATATTTTATATAAACTATCTATTACGCCTAATTTCGTCACGCCAGATAATAATAATAATAATAATAATAATAATAATAATAATGCTAATAATAATAATTAACGCCATTAACTTACTTACTATTGATTATCATCGATCAACTATGCGCTTAGTTTATTAATCTCGAGTTAGCTTTCGTTTATATAAAACGAAGATCGGTAAAGTAAATATCGATCTAAAGTATCAATGTTCGTTAATAAGAAATAAAAAAAGAAAAAACCTGTCCACGTATTTAAGTCGAACGAAATCGAATAGAATATTATTGTAAGAGCACGCGGAACTACGTAACGATTTGATTCATTAAATCGCGACGAAGTAATTAATCCCAACGAATTTAAATAAACTTACGATAAAACTATAGTCAAATAGACGAAAAGCACAGGAACGTTCTTCCACGAGATCCAGGCTACGACTGCCGTGTTGTCTCTTACGTACTTAAATGAAACAACACACATAACTGTTAACCGAACTCGAAGAGCACGGAAGGGCGCGCGATGAAAAACATAACAAAATCATTCCAAGACGATCTTAAACGTAAACATTCGTCCCCGAGTATTCTTTCAATTTCTCGGAACGGACGAACGAAGCGAATATACACGATAACTTTGGATACTCATTCAATAAAATAAATATATATATATATATATATATATATATATATATATATATATATATCGTTGAATGCTCGTCTACGAATGTTATTCTAAAGAAAAGAAATAATATTCAAAAAAAAAGAAAAAGCAACGTGCAAATAGATGAACGAAACGATTAAAATTCCTTTCATCATTTCTCTCACAAATGTTTCGTCGAAAATTTTTTAAGGGACATTTCTTCTCGTTTTCCCGTACCAATACGTAATAGAAAATATCTATGCACTAGCGTTATACGCGTACACACGTAAATACGTATGCACGCGTATACGTAAACAAATGATTCAACTTACATGCATACGTAGTACGTACGTGTTTCGATCGAATCGATTTAATCGTTATCCATCTTTGGTAAAATAATTATCGAATATTTAACCGAATAACGTTCGATCGAATGGATATATTACGTTTGATAATATCATT
>OU426868.1:2517500-2520000 GCA_911387685.1 Dolichovespula media
AAAAAAAAAAAAAAAAAAAAAAAAAGAAAAAAATAAGGAACGTCCGACGTTATTCTTTCTCTCTTTCTTTCTTTCTTTCTTTTTTTTATTTTCAAAGACGACATTTACCTCGACGTAATTTTTTGAAAGGGGCCGGAGGGTTGGGGGACGAAGGCTGCTGGGTCCTTCCTCCGGGGATTTTGTCTTTTTCTTCTTCTTTTTTTGGACCTCAATACGACATAAGTATTCCAAATAACAAGTTGTTCGAGTTCTTACATATGGTACGCCGTATCCTCCCTCCCTCCAGCCCCCTCCAACCCCCTCCACCGGCCACTCCTAACTTTCTCGTCGAAGGTCATTTCCAATCGGGACTTCCGTTGTCGAACGCTACGTGAAACGTCGTCAGGCAAAGACCCCCGAAAAAGAGACGATGTGTTTTCTTTTCTTTGCGCCTTTTGGGTTGCCTCCCCCCCTCTTTAAAGCGACCAAAAACGCCTCGATCCTCTCTCTCTCTCTCTCTCTCTCTCTTTCTGTCTCTCTTCCTTCTTTCTCGCCGACTCGAATTTCCCTTCTACGCAACTAATGACAAAAGAATGAACGGACAAAATTCTCTATGCCATAAGTGAACGTTTCTAATGGTTTTACGTATCTATCAACGCGTTTACGGTTTTCAATTTATTCAAAACCCTTAAAATTACAAGATATTTATACACTCGTGTTTTCTGCCCAAACGATACCATGTCTAATTTAATCCCGTCGCATTGTATACAATTGTTCAAGTGGTTTGACTTCTCTCTCTCTCTCTCTCTCTCTCTCTCTCTCTCTCTCTCTCTCTCTCTCTCTCGTTTCTCGTTTAATTCCGATAATAGAATTTTTTGTTTCGTTCCTAATCTTGACGGACGTACACGCGACCGCGTTAAATATTTACCTTCGATGAATGTAAAGGCAAATAACGTCCTAAGCAAATAAGGCGGAGGTGTGAGTGTAGAGGGGATAAACTTTAACAAATAAGACAATTACTCGCAAAACCGCAAGTCAATCGTTTATACCGATCGAATATATCACCTATCGATATATCGCGTTATAAAGAAATATCGTAAGCATAAACAAACAAATAAAATTCGTACATTCGACGAACAAATCATTCGCGCGAATTAATAGAAGAAAAATTATCGATCGAAATACCGATACGAACGTTCCGACGATTCTCTTGAATTTATTCCTACTGATAAATCAATAATTACCCCGGCCCCTCCCCCTCCCCAGCCCTATCAACCCAGATAAGAATACTTTATGCGCGCGTATACGTAGATCGGCACGCGCTTATTGTTTATCGAAATTGATGACACATAAAGTATTACACCGTTGCTTTTTTTACGATCAATATCGTCGGTAGATAAGGAAAAAAAAGAAAGAAAGAAAGAAAATCCAATGCTAAGAGAACGAAAGAGAAAAAAATCTTATAAGAGCGTTTTGTTAGACGTGTTATGCGAAGTAACGAGGACGATCATCGACGAATAAGATCTACGATTGAAAAGCAACGAGTGAGCAAGTAACCAAGTAAGTAACCAAGTAAGTAACCAAGTAAGTAAGTAAGTAAGTAGATATGGTCTTACCTTTTAAGTAGCAAGAAGGAAGAAGACGTCGTGTCATCGGCGTGTGTGTTCACCGGATGGTGGTCGACCTTGAATTAGGACTCTGGCACGGTGAAGGGCCCGATAATCACCGGTACGTGAGGGATGAAGTGCATAGAGCCATTAATTAGCCGTCGCTTCGTTGCGGTTGTCCACCATATCCTTGCAGTTAAAGCTGCATAGGCGGATGTGTATATATACATAGAGCATCTCTTTCTCTCGCGTGTAATTTCCTCTCTGGAGAATCTCTCGCCTTCGCCTTCGCCTTCGCATTCGCATTCGCATTCGCATTCGCCTTCGCCTTCGCCTTCGCCTTCACCTTCAAGTTTGCCTTTGCCTTTGCCTTTGCCTTTGGTGTTCTCTCGTCACTTGCACGCACCTTACACGTTCGCACCTTTTACAAATATCCAAGACCGGTTATTACATTGTTTACCGTACGAACGATTCATTAAAAGGGTGGAACAAGTTCTCGATAAAACGGATTAAAGAAGAAAAGAGGTTTGATCCTTCGTTTACGACAACCTAACTAAACATACGTACATACGTTCGATTATTTACTCGTACTTTTACGTTCTAACGTGTCCGTTGTCGATATTGTTTCAATCGTAAACATTTTTACATACGTTTAAGTAAAATCGTTTGATCTCTTTTATAACGATTAGGTATAAACTATTATCCAATATTATGTAAGCGTACAAATAATGTGGGTTTAATTAAATAATTTCGTTGGATTTCATGTTTTTTTTTTTTTTTTTCTTTAATTGTTTCAACGAATTCCCAAAGGAACGTCGATTCGTTTCGTTCGATTTCAAATACCATCGATCGTCGGATATACTTCGATGAATTAGAAAAAATTGTTGCAGCGTGTAAAACTTATTCGGTACTTT
>OU426868.1:2527500-2655000 GCA_911387685.1 Dolichovespula media
TTAGACCGTTTCTTTTTTTTTATTTTTTCCTATCTACGATCGATCCCAATCGACACAGATATTATCTGTACATCGTTGTGTATCTATGAGAGATTCGAAATAATTATATAGGAAAGAAATAAAGATATAGAAGAGAATAATGTGTGTGTGTGTGTATTTTTTTTTATATACCTATAAGAAATAGAAAAGGAATAAGAATATTCTGCATTTGTCATATTAAAAAATCTCACCTTCGTTGTCATTAAGATTTCATGAAGTAAAATATATATATATATATATATATATATATATATATATATATATATATATATATGATAGATATTATATAAGAAATTGTACGTATTTGAATTTATATAATTTAAGAAAGAAAAGACAAAGAGGAACATAAACATTTATTTTCCCCACATTTATCAAATTTAAGAACATCTCCTTCGTGTATCGAATATTCATTTTACCAACTGAAACATTCTACTATATATATATATATATATATATAAACAAAAAAAAGAAAAAAAATAGAAGTAAATCCAAGATCGATAGACAAATTTTCCCAAAGAAGATAAGGACGTAAGGATCGATGTAAAATGTTTTTTTTTTCTTTTTTTTCTTTTTTCTTTTTTCTTTTTTTTAACAAGAATGCAACATGAATCCCCCGAATATCGATTTATCGTTAAAAACTCATTTCGCCCGCTGAAATACGTAAATATATTTTATAAAAATCGTGTCGTGTACGATTGGAAGAATCTAAAAGAAAAAAAAAAAAAAAAAGAAAAAAAAGAAGAAGAAACAAAAAGAGAAAGAACAAAGAAAAAAAGAATTAGTCGAAAAGTAAATTGAAAGTCGTTAAATAAGAATAAGAGACGTAAATAAAAAGAGAGAGAGCAGGAGAGAGAGAGAGAGAGAGAGAGAGAGAGAGAGGAGAGAGACGAAAGAAAGAAAGAGAGAAATAAAGAGATAGATCCAGAGAGAGAGAGAGAGAAAATGAGATGGGAGTAAGACGGTAGCACAAGGCATCTTACTCGACTTCTTGTCGGCTTCATGGCGAATCAGAGAGGCCGCAGAGCAAGTCCGATTCCGATCGAGTTTTTCCATGGTAAAGGAGAGAGGGCCTCCTCCTCCCTCCCTCCCTCCCTCCCTCCCACCCTCCCACAGCTCGTCGCGGCCTTTATGAGAGCGCACCATGGTGTATGTTGTGTGTTGTGTGTGTATCGTGTGTGTGTGTGTGTGTGTGTGTGGTGCACTCCGAACGGCTGGCTACAGAGAAGGAGAACGAGTAAAGAAGCTCCGTAGAGAGAAGAGTAGACGGGACTTTAGCAAGTCACTCGGAAAGGGGCCCCCTTTGTTCCGTGTTTGCTCTACCTGCAGTTCCCTTAACGTAGCGAAAGACGACGAGAAAAAGCTAAGTTGATACTTCTTTCCTTCTTCTCGCCTACCACCATACGATGGTGGTGATGGTGATGGTGGTGATGGTGATGGTGATGGTGATGGTGATGGTGATGGTGGTGGTGGTGGTGCACCTTTTGCTCGTACCGAACCTACTAACCGTTTCTATAACGAACGAACGATGATTATGATCGCGAGGGAGATAGATAGAGATAGAGATAGATAGATAGATAGAGAGAGAGAGAGAGAGAGAGAGAGAAGACCTTGCCGATCGATAAAAATCGAGGGAGATATGATGAGTCTTTCTCGATCAAGCCGACTTATTAACACCGTTAATTTCCCCTATAGAATACTTTTCTTCCTTGCAAAACCATACACACGTTATATACGTATATATATATATATATATACATATATAGTTTATATATATATATATATATGTAAATATACAAAAGGTACATATGCAATAATGATACATTACGTACATAGAAAAGCTTATGGGAAAATAATATCTTAAACGTATATACACCGATATATCTGGATATATTTTTAATATACGACTCTACTAATTCATCAAGAATGAACATAAAGAACATATATATGTGTGTGTAGGTTTGTATGTGTATATACATACATATATATATATATCTCACCTTTTCAAATTCTAGTTAAATTCCTCTCGTAGAAATTGGAAATAACGAGGAACGATATATTCCACCATAGAAAGAAGAAACGCGTTCGTAGGGGGCCCCATAGGTCTGAGCGAGTTCGGCCTTCTCAAAGGACAAAAGGCGGATACCCAAGAAAGAAACGAGGGGTGGGTTGGCACGATTTTTCATTTTCGAACAGGCTGGCAACGCCTGGCAAAGGCCCCATAGAGAGCGCAAGAAAGAGACGGAGAAACAGACAGACACAGAGAGAGACAGAGAAAGAGAGAAAGAGAGAGAGAGAGAGAGAGAGAGAGAGAGCCGGTAATCATCTTGTTCTCGACGCTCCGTGAATAACACAAAGGATTGAACTGGTGCTAATTACGTCGCTCGTCGCTTACGCGCGAGAAGAGAGGAAACCTTAATGGTAGAAGATTTAAAGGAGAGGTGAGAGGGATCGAATGAAGGGTACGGGCGAGGGGAGAAGGGTGGTAAAGCTGGAAGTAGACGGGGAAGGAGAGGGAGGGAAAAAAGGAGATATAGAGAGAGAGAGAGAGAGAGAGAGAGAGAGAGACTCGACGTCGGTCGGTTGGTCGATCGGTCGGTCGTTCGGTCGGTCGGTCGGTCGACAACCTTAAAGAAAAGAGAAGGAAGCACGAACAGGCCTCCAGAAGGAGACGACGACGACGACGACGACGACGACGACGACGATGATAACGTCCTCCGAATAGAAAATTATTATACCTTAGGGGAATTAAACGAACGAGTCCGCGCTCCTTAGTTCTTAAGGATAAATACATCCGACACGATCCGCAATCCGCGATGCACCGTGAAAATTGGAAGAAAAAAGCGACGGGAAACGTGGAGAATTGAAAGGAAAAGTAAAAAAAAAGAAAAGAAAGAAAGGAAAGAAGAAGAAGGAAGAAAGATGAATAGATAGAGGCGTCGAAAAAAGCGTCACGCCTACTACCAAAAAAAAAAAAACAAAAAAAAATAAAGAAAGAAAGGGGATAAAAATATATATATATATACTAGTGTCAGGCTAAAGGTGAAAATGAGATGATGATGATGATAATAATAATAATAATAATAATAATAATAATAATAATAATAATAATATTCGTCAGCTTTGAAAAAATTATCGATGTTATCGGCGATTGAAAAATTCTGTTTTGTTTTTTTTTTTCTTACCCCTATTCTTCGAGATAACCATGATAAATCTTATTTCATTGTATGATAACAATTATCATTTATATATATATATATATATTTGTCGGCACGGAAAATTTGCCGACCTCTCAAACGATCCAAAGAATCTTTTCGTTACGTATAAACCATGATAAATCGCATTTCGTTGTATAGGACAATACAGGTTGTCTTTTACGACAGGTACAACATCCTAATCGTAGTAGTAAAGTATCCTGAACGGGGACGGTCGAGGGTGAAGGGGAGTAAAGGGAAAAATACTCGAACGGTTCCGTTAAAAATCATTTCTCGGTATGCGACGGGAAAGGTGCGTGAAAATAATATTTGTCGGCACGGATAATTTTCTTACCTTTCAGTATCGATGGAATTTTGGGTTTACCATGGTGAATCGATTTTTTTTTTTTTCATAGTTGACTTCAAACACTCAATATATATATATATATATATATATATATATATATATATATATATATATATAACATATAACGTAGATTATCTCTTTCCTAACGACATAACCCTATTAACCCACGTGGCTAATAATATAACACGTCGAAGTAAAACATCAAAGTCGATCTTGGATGCATGTCTATATACACACACACACACACACACATATATATATATATACATACATATATACAATAAATAAAGAAACGAAATAAAAAGAGAACTACAAAAAAAAAAAAACCATAAAAATAATCAATTAGTACCTCTCATTATCTTGCTTTATCGTTAAGTTATAAGTAGTTGTAATACACTGCAAGAAATATATTATAGTTACGATAGGTTCTTCTAATGAAGACCTCGGCAAAAGATTCCTTTCGTTAATACGAAGATTTTTTTTCTCCTCCTTCTCTCTCTCTCTCTCTCTCTCTCTCGTTCTCTCTCGTTTCGAAATCACCGACACAATAGCAAGTTCGTGTCCAATGCACCAATGCAGAGAAGCACACGCTCGGATCACCTTCTATAATGGTGGAGAGAAGTAGTAGCAGCATTGTGCTGCTTCCTGAAAAGAGGAGGTAAAGGAAGACTGCTCGTGATGTATGGGGCCACGGTACATTTATGTTCACTGGGATCTAAGGGAAAGAGAGAGAGAGAGAGAGAGAGAGAGAGAGAGAGAGAGAGAGAGAGAGAGAGAGAGAGGAAGATAAAGAGACCACAAGAGAGTTTCTCCTCTCCTTGTTGTCTCCTTCGACCTCTTCCGCCCTCTCCTCCACCCCTTACCTCCCCCCCCGCCCCTCGACCTACTCCTCACTTTTTTTCGAGCCTTTAATACCCCATCGGACCCGACCTGCTCTCGTTTGTCCGCGGAATCGAATACGTGATTTCACAGAAAATTTTCGACACTAATGCCTACTCCTTACACGCGCGCTTACAAATCCACTCTAGCGGTCCGTTTACAACGTTCACGTTTTGTGTGTCACGTTTTCTTTACTTTTATAATATAGCCTTTTCTTTTTTTCTCCTTCTCCTTCTTCTTCTTTTTATTTCTCTTTTCTTTCCCTTTCTTTCGTTTCCATTTATTTCGTCCGGGGCAAAGAAAAAGGAAAGAGAATTCTTTTCTCTTTTTTTTTTTTCCCCCATACGAAACACTCGTAAACTTAAAAAAAAAGAAAAAGAAAAAGTAAAAGCTCCGAAAATTCGATCGTCGTCGTTAACATACGGATATTATTTTCTTGCAAGTACGGGATATCTTGCGTGAAAGTTATTCTTTCACCCTTGGCGTCGTTAAAAAATGTTAAACGATTGTACGATGGTCTCGAGCGTTTAACCGAGCCCGTTTTACGAGTCTGAAATAATTTTTATCCATTGTTAGAAATTTCGTGCAATTAATAATCAACATAGTTGACCACGTTGTTGTTCGATCGATCCCCCGTAAACGCTTGTATTTTAATGTATAATATACGTATGTTGTAAAGAAAAAAGAAAAGAAAAAAAGACAGATAGATGATCTTTATGCCGTGTGCATTGTTAAGAAGATAAAGTTGAAATAGGTATCGATCGAGAGAGATGCATTTCATAAATAAAAAATAATATAATATTCTTAAATATCCATACCGGTGACGGTTTATGGCCGAGCTTTAAGCGATAAGTTAAGAGCTACAGAGGCGGTACAACTGGTAACTGGTACCTGGTGATTTGTAACTGGTAGCCCATTGTGTCGTCTAATCCCACGCAGCGTGGCTTTAAAATTTCTGGACAATTTATTCTACGGCACGCGATATTTAAAGCGGACCTAGGAAGAAGGATTCGATGGTATACCTACGCATCCCCGTGTATCGATAAAAGAACTTTATTCTTTGATCTACCGCATCAGCCACGTCGATTTTTATTGGAATATATATTTGATAATCTTATATCTTCATTTCGAACCATCAAATATATTTCGGATTATAAATTCATATTAAATATAAATATTCTTTAAAGTCGATCATTGATATATTGTTAAAATAATTAATGAAATTTTGTTAATTCAATTTTATCGATTCGTCTGATGCAACGATCTAATAATTCTCATGATAAACAAAAAGCCTTTATAAATCTATATATATATATATATATATATAATTACTATATACATGTATATTAATTAATAATATTTTTTTAATATTTTATATATATATATATATATATATATATATATATTTTATGATACTAAAATTGTTCTATCATTATAGCTTCCAGCGCCATCTAGCATTGAAAGATTTCAAGTAGTTTAGATGCACACACATATATATATATATATATGAATGCAGTTTATCGGCCAAGCCATATTCTTAAAATTAGTTCATACATTCTGCCACTAGATCGCACTCGAAATCTCAATTATCGATTGAACATATTACATGATTAGTTCATGACCAATTGTGCAAATAAAGTGCTTGATATCTCTTAATTCTAAATAATAAAATATAATTGTTTATACTAATATTACTTAATTGTACATTCTAACTTAAATATGTTTAACGTTATATCAATATAATTTCTTAAAAAAAAAACTATTAATTGTGTTATGTTAATTCCATATAATATCTTATTATACTATTAGTATGGAGAAAAAGAAATCCATTATTTTTTCGTTCACGTTCACGTAAAAGTTATGGATTTCTTTCTCCCCAAACTATATATATATATGTATATATATATATATATATATACGTGTGTGTGTGTGTGTGTATAGAAAGAGAGAGAGAGAGAGAGTTTTGGTAGATGAAATAAAAAACAAAGCAAAAATATTTTTAACTCCCCTCTAAAATGAATATTATTAATTCTTGTGAATTTACCGATTTAGAAAGCACCGAGCAAGGTCATCTCTTTATGATGCACATTCAATGCATAAAGAAGAGGAGATAAGTGAAATGCATATATGGGCAATTGCTTAAATGTTTTTTCAGTCAATATCGTGAGACTCGTGAGATAAGATGTCATCCAATAACGACTCAGAAATAATACGGTTTAAATGCGATAAAATGTTGAGTGGAAGGAGAATTTACCAGTCACTGTAGCTATATAAGAAGAAAAGTATGTTTTCGAAAGAATCGAATACATATTGTTTACATTTGACACAGACGAACAGTCATTAATCGGTGCCTTCTCCTTGCGCATGCTATTAACGTACAATAGTAAATTGCTATGTGTGAAGCGCGTCGCACACATGCTTCCACAAAGGAGTTGCTCTTAAATAACATTACGTATTCAAGAATTATTTTAAAAAACAAAAAAAGGAAAAAGAACTGTTATTTTCTTTCTTTCTTTCCCGATCGCAACTCTGTGTTTATAAATACGGTAGTGTGTTATATATACTTACTAGATTTACACGCATACATAAATGTGTTTATGTCCGTTTACGTTTATGTACGTATGCGTTTACGCGTGCATGTGTAATTTTAATAACACACAAATACACACACACACACACACACACACACACGCACACGATCACGTGCATGCAGCGTATTTGCGCATATGTACAATTTATTAAAACTTATATTTATTTGTCTAATTCCTTTTTCTGGGTTTTTCTGTCTTCTACTTCTTCTTCTTCTTTTTTTTTTTAATTTTTGTCTTGTTTTATCCTTGTCCTTTTTCGAGATAGAAAGAATTTTTCTAACACAATGACAACTTTGGATACTAATTTTTTTAATTGTACCTTTCATATTTATAGGCCCAACACAACAATGCATGGTATCAAAAGAGTATTAGTTTTTTGTACATTGACAACCGTACTACCATCGATGCTTATTCTAATCCCTCTCTATCTGCGTCACAGTTTTTATGCTAATGTAGCATACGCTGTTACAGAGTCTGATATTTTGGAGGTCAATGATGGAATATCAACAATATTTTGTTCTGTAAGAACTACGTTGCATCTAATATTCCGACTTCTGTATTTTTATATTTTTTTTTTCTTTTTTTTTTTCTTTTTCTTTTTTTTTTTTTTCATTTGCACGTACTTTATGAAAGCCTTTGTATTAGATCTATAACAATTAATATACCTTCTATATATATATATATATATATATATATATATCCTTGCACGTTATATACTTTGATGAAATTAATTTTTGTTTTGTTAATAAAAAAGTATACTCTTAATTTTGTATTTTCTTTTTTTTTTGTATTGTTATTAGGAACATACCCTACAGATGAATGCAACATTCAATGCGTTCCAAATGTCGCATAGACCAGAGATAACATCATATAAAAAACATATACGATTAAAGAAGAGTATGAATTTACCGGATGATACGTTCGAATATTGGGGATTTTATCTGCTTAAAGGTGCTACAGTACTACTTTCTGTATGTTCAAGGTAAATATATAATTAGAAGTATAGCAAATTTGGTGATATTTAAAAAAAACAATATTTATAATGAGACATATTATGGCTATTCTTATGCAAAATATCATCAATAATTAGGTTCCAAGGAGCATCTATTCTAGTTGTGAAGGGTGAACGTAACTTACGTACTTGCGAGATATTGGAGCAAAATAAAAACAAAGAGCGTATAACAGATATGTTCCTACCAGATGCGGATCAAGTTAAAATTACATTCGAAACACATATGAAAGAAACCAATTCTATTGAAGACATGAATCAGCAAGTTTACGATACTGTAACAAAAAAAAATAATACAAAAGAAAGTTCTAATGATACATACATTGAAGAGATGACAGATAATCTCAATGACACCATTGAAGGAAAATTCTTGACAGCTATAAGTAAGTCTATGCATTTAAATAATTTGCTAGTTAATAATATGAAAGAAACTCAAAATTATACAATGGAAGTACCTGTAACATTGGAGGATAAGAAAGAACATGAATTTACTGAGAAAATTAGATCTAAACGGTGGGTTAATAAAGCATTCAGTGGACAAGAGAGAAAGTTGAAAGAGGAAAAGGAATTACAAGGGAAATCAATGATTATACAGCACCAAAGTGAAAGTGTAGAAGGAGAAAATTCAAAAATGAATACTCATAATCAAAAACAAATGGAAAATCATAAAAATTTAATTGAAAGGCTGAAAATGGAATTAAACAAGGAATATGATGATAATGACAATCTAGAAAAGGATATGGATGAAAAATTAGAAAATGAGCTAGTTAATATTAGAGTAAAGAGGAATCAAGAACTTGTGAAACCGCCTTCATTACTTGATCAAGGTATCAAGCACGGTGGAACTGCAGATAAAAATACAATTGATTCCAATGAAGCTTCATCTGTATCCAGTTTTGAAAATGGTTTATTTAATTGTTATGAAGGCTCAATACTTTTGACAAGAGAATTTGAACCTTCTGAAAAATGTATTAATGTAGATTATTTAGTTAATGGAAAACATATGGAGACGAAACACGATGTTGTAGAGGATGGATATTATTATTATATTTTTTATAGCGACAATGATTTTGTTTCAAACGATATACATGCACTGTTCGATATCTATAAACCAACATTTCAATACGAAAATGTTACTAAGTCTTGTATAAATCAAACAGAGTGCTCCTTTTCATTAGATATGATGTCACCTGATAGAGTAATCGTGGAAATACCAACTAAAGATGGCATAGATCTAGATCCAGATGAGATTAGTTTATTAATATCAGTATGCCACCCACGAATGGGTGTGTATGTCATTTTTCCAATCGCAGTATTATTCTTTATACTCGGTTGTGCATTTATGTAAAGATTTATAAAAATCCATTACAGTTATATATATAATTTGAAAATGGAGTTGATTGTAGATTATATCAATTTTATGATTTTAGATATTATATATAAAATATTGTTGACTGAAAATAAATTTATAATAATGTATCATATATAGAAAGTGTTAAAAATATGATTAGAGAATATATATATATATATATATATATATATATATTAATATATAAAACTAAATATTTAAAATATGTAAAATATCGAATGCGCAAGATGATATGACAGGTGTATGTATATAACGCAAACACTTAAATACTCGTGATACTTTATGTTGTGTTATAACTATTTTATATAGAAAATCTGATTTGTGTACATTATTGTACATATATCTATATAATATATATATATATATATATATATATATATATATATATATATATATACACATAAGAAAGCTGAACATATTTTTATAAATAATATAGGCTTGCAATAAAAATATGTATAAGTAACAGCGAATTACCATATCAGTGCAATAGGTGTTTGCCTAAGATAGTTTTGCGAAAGAGAGGAAAAGTATTTTTTCATTTTAATGGTTGTATAAAAAAAAATGTTAAAGATTTTCAAATGTTATATCATCAAATATATCATTATTATTATACTGTTAATTATTATATTTGATATTCTTGAAGGAAAATGTTATTATACTTTTGCAAAGTGATATAACGAAAATCCAATATGTACAAATAAATAAAGAATTAAAACGAAGTGTGCCTTTTTCAAATACGAATTCTAATACATCGAATATTTTATATTGAAAGATGATATAAAGTTAAAAATAAAAATAAAAAAAAAAAAAAAAGAAAACGTGCAGTCGACATTGAAAATGAGTAAAGGTAAAAAATTTCAAAAACACACATATCGTAAACCTTCGTAAAAAATTCGATTATGTCGCGTAATAAATGGCAAAATAATAAACGGGATTACCTTTTTCCATTAATTGGGAGGAACGGGTTCTGGTGTCGATTGATACAAAATAACATTTGCCGTATCGTAATTTAGCTGTTCTTGTATTTAAACGATATCGAGGCGCGACGGTCGTCTTTACGAAAGTTGAAAAATTTACGTGGGCATTAGAAATACCTTTGAAAAATTTTAAGTTAACCGAACGACCGTTCTCTCACGGATAAACATTAACGGGCCGTTGTTGAATTGATGGCAACGTCGATTGACGAAGGTTGACAAATTAAATGAAAAAAAGAAAAGAAAAAAAAAAGAAAGAAAGGCTTAGAAATTTAAAGAACAAACTTACACATTTGTTGATCGTTTCACTGGTTCGCACGAAACCTACGTCTTCCGAAATTGGCGCTAGGTACGCTGGGTAATCGACGTAACTTCCCCTCTGCGCGCAGTGACCGCCGCATAGAAGAAAAATAATATGAAAAATCATCGAGACACGTACGATTAAACGCACAAGTAACGGTCGTAAATTAATAGTAAGAAATACGCGGATCATAATATTGGCGTTAATGCGTTTGGTTGTTATCGTAAAAGAAAGAAAAAAAATATTTGTCAATTTTCCTTGAAACGTTCGCAGCGCCATTGTGCGGCATTCACAAGAATATTCCTTGTGACGCAATAGGAACTCGTCCTTTCCGTCGACCTACCGTGAGTGGAACATGTCGCATACATCTGAACGAAGGTAAGTTCGATTTTTCATAGTTAATCGCGTTAAACATATGGGATTTTTACATACGAAAAATCTTCCTTTATTGCGAATTATTCCGTATCTCGTGGCGTGGGCGTTAGAACGGCATTCGTTCGGATTACATTTACGAAAAATAGTGCGGCAAACGACGAATGCACGAGAGCACGAGACTGACAACATGGCGTGCATTCGTTTTTGTCACATTGTTTGCAATATTAACTCGTATCTTTCCTATCCAACCTCATTCTCTTCTTCCCGATCCCAAGAACTAATACGATCGTTTTGAATAACGACGTAAATAATCCACGGGAAGGTGATATCCGTCGACGCATCTTCGATACATGCAAATATATAGTCGCGATTATTCTTACAACAAAATTTTTCCGCGTGCCGCACGACGTGTCCCCGAAAAAAAAAAAATCTCAACAGTTTTGTCCGATTAATTTTTCTTACGTGCCTTACGCGAGATAATTCACGTTTCGCGAGCCGATGCCTCGCTATCGGCGTCCGATTATTCGTACGATTTAGGTTAATCGTCGTACGAAATAAAACGATTTCAGGTTTGCACGAGTTGTGATAAAATGTCGACCATTCCTTAGTCATACGTACGCGTGAGTCACTGTCAGTGCAGCAGCAGCCATCAAGTGATCATCAAATATTTGTTTTTCTTTCCCTTTTTTCGTTTTTATACCCAAGATTTTTCGTTCGCGATCTACGAAATTACATCGAATTTACGTATTTTCTCATCTTCTCTTATTCTCACTAGGTCACTTTTTTTTTTTAATCAGGAATGCATATAGATTTTTTTTTTTTTCATATATATAACACTTTTTAAATAGAATATTTCGAGTTTGTATCACAGATAAATTCAGAATCAATATCCTTGGAGCATAGATGTATGAGTAACATTTTGTGATTATCTCTTCGTTATTGAGATTATCCTAAGGATATCAGATATTATTGACGTAAATTGTGTTCTATCTGGACTGAAATGTACGTATAGATAATTCTCTTTATTATTTTTTTTTTTTACCATTCCTTTTGTACGTTGGTCCTTTTATCAACCGTTCAGTACAAACTGTGCCTTCTCATAGATTACGTCTTGAAGATAATTGTATCAGCCGATGTTAACATACCCTATACCATACTTTACATTGTTTGTTATTATGTCTATAAGCTTGATTGTATTTATATTGTAGGAACGATGAACAATGGTCAGGAGACTCCAAAAATGGACCCAGCGGAAGTGAATCACCCGCGTATAATGGGCCCCCAGGCATGGAGCCCGATGGGATCATTGAATCGAACTGGGAAGTTGTAAGTTTCGTCGTCGTATTATAGAAACTAATGGATATATATATATATAAGTACTATGATTGGTATATATAAGCTGTTTCATGTATAAATTGCAAGAAATTTATATTACGTCATATAATTTTATATTAATCAGGTTGTGGACAATTTCGATGAAATGAATCTTAAAGAAGAACTATTGCGCGGTATTTATGCTTATGGCTTTGAAAAACCATCCGCTATACAACAGCGTGCCATCCTACCCTGTATTAGGGGACACGATGTTATCGCTCAAGCCCAGTCAGGTAAACACGACGCTCGTTGGTTTTGAAATATTTCTAAATATTATATTAATGCATCGACAATGCTAAGAAAAATCTTGATCTACTCTGATCTACAGGAACCGGAAAAACTGCTACGTTCTCTATATCTATTCTACAACAAATTGATACCAATATTAAAGAGTGTCAAGCATTGATATTGGCTCCAACTCGAGAACTTGCACAACAAGTGAGTTCACGTATTTTTCCATTATTTCTATAAAGAATAATAAATGATAAATAAGAAATAAAAAAGAAAATATCTTTTTTTCATTTTCTCTCCACAGATTCAAAAAGTTGTTATCGCTTTGGGAGATTTTATGCATGCAGAATGCCACGCATGTATTGGCGGCACCAATGTACGCGAAGATATGAGAAAATTGGATCAAGGTGTCCATGTGGTTGTCGGTACACCGGGCAGAGTTTATGATATGATCAGTCGACGAGCACTGAGGGCTGGTAGCATTAAACTGTTCGTTCTGGATGAAGCTGATGAGATGCTCTCACGTGGATTTAAAGATCAGATTCATGATGTATTCAAGTTATTACCCCAGGAAGTGCAGGTACGTTTTAAAACGTTGTTTTCACCGCCAAGCCTGCCCATACAAAAAACAGTCCTCTAATTGTTGACTTTATTTCGATTATTAGAAAATGTCTTTTGGACAAGTCAACAAAATCATACAAGACGAAATGTTGCAGTATAGCCATACATTATTATAGTCAAGTTTATAAATGTATTATAAAAAAAAAAAAAAAATACAGGTGCGTTATTATTAGTGGTATCTCGACGGGTACATCGTACAGATTTGGTACATTTCATTTTTCATTCAAGATCTTTGCATTGCATTGCGTTGCATTGCATTGCATTGCATTGCATTGCATTGCATTGAGATATAACTTGATGCATCAGTAGTAATACGTCGTAATGTTATTAATTTCATCTCGATACGGTTAAAAAACGCCCTATGCAAAATATGAATTATCATAATTCACACACACACACATTAGCAGAGTCATAGATTATAACATAATCAAAAAGTAGTATGATTATCAACGCTTTACCAATCTTCCATATGTCACGTATGATGTCGCATTGTCTCATCCAAATGACAAAAATATATTTATGTATGTATGTACACACATACACACATACAATGCTTTCTCAAGAGTATATATCTAAAAATGAAATCGCACATATACTTTGGGGTATAATAATTGAAACGTGTGCGTTCGTTTATGTTTAAAGATAAAAATTTATGTTTAAAGATAAAAAAAAAAACATTCATTCTTTTTTTGTTCAGGTCATATTATTGTCCGCTACAATGCCGGCAGACGTATTGGATGTCTCCAAATGCTTTATGCGACATCCAGTTCGAATCTTGGTGAAGAAGGAAGAACTTACGTTGGAGGGTATTAAACAATTCTTCATTTTCGTTGAACGTGAAGAATGGAAATTGGAGACCTTATGTGATCTATACGATACGCTGAGCATCACTCAGGCGGTTATCTTTTGTAACACACGGCGTAAGGTCGATTGGTTGACGGATAATATGCATCACCGTGATTTCACGGTCTCGGCGATGCACGGAGATATGGATCAGAAGGAGAGAGATCTTATTATGAGACAGTTTCGAACTGGTTCATCTCGCGTTTTAATCACAACCGATTTATTGGCACGTGGTATCGATGTACAACAAGTGTCTCTTGTCATCAACTATGATTTACCTTCCAATAGAGAGAATTACATTCACAGGTAAAAACATTTACATTTTATCGTGGCATCATAATTTTTATATACATATATATATATATATATATATATATATATATATATATCGAATGAATACGTATATTAATTCATAGTTAGGGAGATTTTTTTTTTTTTTTTTTTTTTTTTTTTTTTTTTTTTTTTTAATTAAACTCATATCTCATCTTTTTTATTTAAACGCGATTACTCGATAATCGAATCTCTCGCTCTTTATTTAATGATAACTTATCTTAAACGATATGCATCTACGAGAATTATCTTTAAGATGAATAACGAGAAGATTGCAATTATACATTTTCAATAAGTTGTTTATTTCTTCTTTTCTTTTTTTTTTGTTGTTTATTTCTTTTAGATAATTTTTTTGACGGGAGTAATAAACGGGGGGTGGGAATTTTTTTTTTTTTTTTTTTTAGTGATCTTCATTCGCAAAGTCATAAATTTTTGAACTTGTTACAGAATTGGTCGCGGTGGTCGTTTCGGCCGTAAAGGAGTAGCCGTTAATTTCGTTACGGATGATGATAAGCGAACTCTGAAAGATATAGAGCAATTCTACAACACCCACATAGATGAGATGCCAATGAACGTCGCTGACTTAATCTAAGGCACGCGTCCATTGGCTAAAAAATCATTATAATACGAAAAAAAAAAAAAATAATAAAAAGTAAGTGAAAAATAAGGAGCTCTCATCTGATCTCTCATGGTGTGTGAGTATACACAGAGTGAGTTGGTGAACTGTATTGCTTATGTAAACGTGATTTACCAAAATATTCTGAGGTTGTCATCTTAATTTCATTTGATAATAGCAGATTATGAGAATAGGTATACAAGAATAATTATCTATTGTACTAAGAATACTATTAGTATACCATTTTAATACTATTATTACTGCCATTAAACAATTACACCCCACTCCCACCCCACCCCCATACACTATATCACTACTCCAGCGCCATTACCACACCCCATTATTACCAACACACACGCGCGCGCTCGCGCACACGCACGTACACACACATACACAGACACACCGCATTACTACTCCAGTCACATCATCAACTAACTGACACTATAATACACCAGCAACACGTAATCATTCACCGCTATATACCCATTAAGCTCATTACCATTACCATTACTATTATAGTACTACTACTACTACTATTACTACTATTACTACTACTACTATTGCTATTGCTACTTCTCTGCTACTATTTCTAATATTTTAACTCTGCTACTCTCTGCTGCTACTACTACACTATTACTATTACTATACTACTACTACTACTACTATTACTATTACTATACCAAAAGCAGTACTATCGCTGTCACTCTACGAAAACTATTAATTTTTCGACTGTTATAACTTTTACTATACTAGGTATTCATATTACGTTAATGGTATTACTTGAAATACCTACCATCACTATAGAGCGACAGGCACCACGATGTGCTCGCATTTTACATATCATTGTGACAGGTCAAGATTTTGCATTATTCAAATGCATCCATGGACTATTTACTGCACCATAGCTCTTATTATCATTGTCAATATTTTTAAGTTTTTCCCTCTAAAGATTTTTATCTCGTCCGTATCTAATCGAACATTTTCTTCAACCTGTAAAGTTCATTCCGTCGTCGACGGTTTTTCATCGATGCTTCGATCACCGCGATTACAACTTGTTTGTTTAAGTAGAGGTTTAGTTGGGTATTGGAAGGGGTATTTTAATCACAAGCGTTGTCGCAGGAGATGTAAATTCAAAAAGGTTTAGACGATTATGAATTTTTGTATATCCGAATAAATCCAGGTGCATAACTAACATATATATACAATAAAATGTTTGACCTTTTAATCGTGGTCTTTATTACTACATATGTATATGTGTATATATATATATATATTTATATATATATATATATACATATATATATTTCTTTTTTCTCTTCTTCTTTACTATTGATTTTAGTTAAAAAAAGAAAGAAAGAAAGAAGTATTGACAAGCTTTATTATAATGACAACCCTGAATGGACACAACTGCGCATATACTGTGAAATCTATCTCTTTCATATAGCGGATTAAAAAAAAAAAAAAAAAAAAAAAAAACAGTAATAAACATTTTAGAGACCCATTTGCGTCGGGAGGCATACTTACTATTACTATTACTACTACTTCACACGCATATATACACATACATACACATTATTACGCGAATGCATAACACTATTTGTAATATTATTTATTGTATTAAGTTTTATGCTGATTTGAGAAATAAATCTGATTCTTTAAAAAAAAAAATAAATAAATAAAAATAAAAAAGGGGTACTCCGATATGATTTCGAAATGTATGAATATTATTTTCGCATGATCGACAACGTGTGCTGATGCAATTGGGTCGAGGTACAACACACCCTGTGTAACAAATAATAATAATAATAATAATTTACGATCGTAGGTTCCTATAGTAAAAAAATATTTAGGAGACAAACTTATCAAACGTTTAACGAAAATAATCCTACGTGTGGCATTCAGATTAATTTATTATATATATATATAATTTATTATATATATACTAAATAATAATCTATATATATATATATATAGATTAGATTTTAAATGAGCGTCGAAGTTAAAAAGAAAAGCATACTTGTGCGTACCCACGTATAATTATTTCCTTTTGTATTTTCAACAACGGCATATATCGTCTGTTGTTATAAAATTGAAAAATTCTACTCGTTGCGGATACTTTATCTTGCGATTAGGTTCTCGTAATCGTATTATCATAAATAGACGATAGAAATGGAACGAGTTATGAAACGTGTAAAAATATAGGTACAATAATTTTGACAGGATCAGTTGGTTTGTTTTACATAAAAAAAAAAAAAACAAACGGTGACGTTTTTGTCAAAAAAAAAAGAAAGAAATAAGGGTTGTTTCTCGTGTAGATCCGTCGTGATGGAGTTGTAAAATTTTTCATTATCATTGATCACAGGGGGAAGTTCTCACAGGTTTTTTTATTTTGTATTTGCAGGCAGTTTTGGGCCGAGTTCCAGAAGTGGGTGAGATATTTTTGGAAATAAAGACCAGATTTCCTGATTCAATATAGAAGTTGCATAATCGATTTGATTACCTTTCAAAACTCCTACCCCCCCTTTTTTGCGTGGGGTCTTAACACAACAGTATATACACTTACTTCGTTTTATTGTTTATACGCTTACATTATTCAATTTTTTTAAATGATGTAGGAGAATCCAACTTTCACTGATTATTTTATATTTTTGTCAATAAAATACTGTGCAAATCTTCATTCAGTGCTTGTTTGTACGTTTCGTGAAGGGAAGTAATAGAGAGAAAGAGAGAGAGAGAGAGAGAGAGAATTTAAATGTGTGAGAACTTATTTATATAATTAATACCTTTGTAGAGAAAGAAAGACAGAGAGAGAGAAAAGAAATAGTAGTAATCTCTAATTAAATATAAATAATTCTTCCCCTATATCATAAAAAAATATATATCTATATATAAGCGAGAATTTATTACAAGCTACTGTAAGTACATCGTCGTAAGTGGTTTCCTACAATTCTCAATATATGTGTGTGTATGTATATATATATATATATATATATATATATATATATATATTATATATATATACATGTACTTTTAAATATTATTACAAATATATATCGAATGAGAAATTATCAGTGAAATGTATGTCTTCTTGCATATGCTTGTAGTAATAATAATAATAATAATAATAATAATAAATAATAATAATAATAATAATAATAATAATAATAATAAATAATAATAATAATATAGAGTTTAAACTATACGATATGATATGATTTTAAATAAATGAAAACAGACGTGTCAAAGGAAAAAAAAGAGGAGAGAAATATCTTTTTTTTAAATATTACAACCCGTTGTAATATAGATCTCTTTTTCTTTTCTTTTATTTTCTTTTCTTACGTTTTTATGTAAAAGTAAATGGGCGAACGTTATTGTTAGATAAACATCTATTATTTTTAAATACTTCCGGATAACGATGGGCGCTTGTTGAACGTTCAGCTTTCTGAACTCGTTCATTGGATGAAATCAATGGTGCCTTAAAGGTATTAAGTATCAAAAGGATTCTCTTCCTGTGCGTTCGCCAAGTTGCGCCATAAATTCTCATGATAGCAATCTTCGTACGATTTTATTCCCGAACAAAGGTGGCTCGTTCCGAGGAAAAAGATTTGTTGTTTTTGTTTTTTTTTTTTTTTTTTTTTTTTAGGATATCCTTTTTTACCACGAAATTGTTTCCGAAGTTTCGAAAGGCAAAATCTTTTTTCCTCGCAAAAATCGTGCCTGAAAGAAAGAAAAAAAATAAAAAACAGGTAATCTTCACGCAAGCGAAAGGCTGTTTCGAAAATATTAGAACGTAAAATGTTTTGTCGTACGTGGATGAGAGAAATCTTAATTATTGTCCTTTGATAACGATCAAATCGATTTTATATAAGAACGCATCGCGATAATCGAAATAATATTGAATCATCGTCATCGTTCGACCGATAATTATTCGTATTTTTAAACATTTGCATTTATTATTGAATTGGAAGCATCCTTCGAAAGACGAAGGCTTCGATTTCGATTTTATCCAAGCCGCGCAACTTTCGCCGAGGCCGAGGCTGAGGTCGGCGAATTTAAAAGGAAGGAAGAAGGAAAGAAATCAAGAGGAAAAGAAAAAAAAAAGACAAAAATACGAAAAAAACAGAAACAAAAAAAAAAGAGAGAAGATATACGCAGATACGCGTATCGAAAGAATTCATTACGTCATTAGCAATAATATCTTAAACGAAACGAGACGATAATAAAAATACTAGCACGTTGTTCGACGAAAGAGATACGGAAACGTCATAAGAATTTTCGATAAAAGCAACGAAGGGGAAAAAAAAGCCGATGTCGATTAATTCCCAAATATATATATATATATATATATATATATATATATATATATATATATATATATATATATATATAAAATAAAGTCTAATTAGCCTCTCTCCCCTTCCCCTCAATCCCTCTCCCCATCATCCACCGTAATCGTCTCTTCTCTCATTAATTCAGCGATCATTACTGAAAGCGTCGTGTTTTCTTCGTCTCATTTATTCCCAATAAATGCAAACCCCACATGAATATTGAAAATATTTCCCCTCCCTCCAGCCACCCCTCCAGGCCCCGTTAATTTTACGAGCTTTACAAACGTCAAAGTCATTAATATTACGAGCGTCGAGACACGTGCGAAAAGTCGAACAACGATCGCTATTATTTTTGTAGGTACCTAACGGGTTTCATAATTAATCGTCAAGGGAATGAAATTCGTTGATCCCTACGAGTTTCATACTTGGTCGTCAAGGGAATGAAATTCGTTGGTCCTTACGAGTTTCATACTTGGTCGTCAAGGGAATGAAATTCGTTGGTCCTTACGAGTTTCATACTTGGTCGTCAAGGGAATGAAATTCGTTGGTCCTTACGAGTTTCATACTTGGTCGTCAAGAGAAATTAAATTTGTAGGTCCCTACGAGTTTCATACTGGCCTCCAAGGATGAGATTTGTAGGTCCCTACAAATTGTGCCGGACGCAACAACGAGTTAGCGATGTTGTATAATTTTTTCCAAGAATTTCTACCAGCGTAAAAGAGTGAATGAGATGGAGACAGAGAGAGAGAGAGAGAGAGAGAGAGAGAGAGAGAGAGAAAGAGAGAGAGACCTACATTTCTTAAGTCAGAGACGACCATATTTAGTCTCACTAAGTACGACGGAATCTAACACTTTCCATCTTTACTCTTTATTTTCATGAGATGACGACTACGACGATGACGATGACGACAATGACGACGACGATGACGACGATGGTGTGTGACGATTTGTTTTCTTAATTTTTTGGATCATTTTTTCGTTGCTTTATTATTATTATTATTATTATCATTATTATTATTATTAATAATCTCCCTTTACATCGTACTCATCCGACGGTGACGATAGACTTGGTAGAAAATTTGGATGTTGAAAGGATTATTTTCTCCGATGGAATCTCTGAACGATGGAATTCGAAAACGACACACTAAGAGAGGGTCTGCTGTGCTGCCGGTGACTGTACTTGGACGTACACACGGATTACCTTAAGAAAACGAAGATAGGCGCGCTAGTATTTAAGTTGAACGCGTCTCTCCTCTTGGTTGTGTGATGGCGTATGAACACGTGCATACGTGGGATGTCAATGTATATGTAACACGTATGTGTGTGTGTGTGTGTGTGTGTGTGTACCATACGTGTCCACCACGGCATTCGAGGCATCTCTTGCGATGATGGTGAATGTAGGTCCTCGGGTCGACATCTATCTATGATACCTTACCCCTTCCTCTCCACTCTACCTTTAAAGTCCTTGTGTGTATGGTACCAACATTGCTTGGGGAATCACAGCTTGCTTGCTTGCTCGCTTGCTCGCTTGCTTCCACACAGAGAACGGTTTCTCTCCCCCACCTAACGAACGAACTTCATTGAGTTTGAAACAACAACAACAGGTGTCCGGTCTACGTAGTACGTAACCGAGTTTTTATTTTAAGTGAGAATATCAATTCCATCGGCGCTGTGCGAATGGAAAGACAAAGAATAAATAAATAAATAAATAAATAAATAAATAAATAAATAAATGAAAGTCAATAAAAATAATTGTACCGATTTAAAGGGTATAAAATGTATTGGATATTAACTTATTGACAGATGTACGCGTGTTAATTACTTTGATGATCTTTTTATTTATTTATATATATTTATTTATTCTTTTTCTTCGGTATTATTAAAGGACGACGCCGTAAGTGCAGTCATGTACGACGCAGGTGCAACTATTGCAACGGCAAACGTAACCATTTGATTTTATACGGATAAATTGCTGTGTTTCTTTTCCTTCTTTTTCTTTTTTCTTTTATTTCTATTTTCTTTTTTTTTTCCTTTTTGTTTTCTTCCGTTCCTTTCTTTCCTCTTGTCGTTGGTCATCTCATCGAAAATTAGATCGTGTTTGCATACTACATCGATCAATTTTAAAGTAGATTGCGTTTACGGAAGAAAAATTAAATGTTATATTACCCGTATGTACAAATCTATATTTCTAATTCAGGATATGAGAACGTACATATATATATATATATATATATATATATATAGATATATATCGAGAGAGTCAAGATCAGTAAATACATTACACCAGTATCGGTAAAGAGAATGGAATTAGATCAAGTATAACACTAGGATAGTAGGTCAAGACTCGGTAAAATTTATTAGAACCATATATCAACGAGTCCTGTAACAATGTATTCCAATTAATGATTTATCGAAACACTGTTTCATTAATTTTTTATATTATTTTATTATTCAATTATATTCAGTTTGGCATTGCATTGATTCTTTTCTTCTTTTTTTTTTTTTTTTGTTCTTTTTTTTTTTTTAATCCGTCTTCGCACGTTAATCAAAACAGCCGTTGTTAATACGTTTCGTCAAAAGCTTGAAGAGAGAAAAAGTGAGAGAGAGAGAGAGAGAGAGAGAGAGAAAGAGAGAAGGGACTGAAATTTTATCCAGCCATACATGCATCAATCTCTCGACTTACGACACACGAATAGGATAAATGATCGAGTAAGAATGATCTAAGGATACCTAAGATATATATAGAATACATATACACACACATATAAAAACAAAATATGATTAAATATATCGAACTTGTTGTTATGCGAACACCACCTAATCGGCAAATCTTAAGGGGAGTTTGTCTCAATGAAAGAGAAAAAAGAAAATGTGAAAACAAAACGAAAATTTATCAAAATATATCTGTTGGAATATTGCCTATCTCGGAGATAAAGCGAAAGTCGCAATTTCTTTTCTCCCTACGAGGGACGGGGGGAGTTTGGGAGGGGGGGGGGCTGGAATGACCTGGACTGGGCTGGGGGGGTGGGGGGAGAGGATGAAGGAGAGAAAGAAAAAAGAAACCAGAAAACGAAATATTTTCGTTTCGTTATCCAAAAGTTAGAAATCCCCTTAGCATTCGTTTGATTTTTTATCATACCACTTCGAAATAAGTTTGCCTCCTAAAAGATAATCGTTCTCTCTCTCTCTCTCTCTCTCTCTCTCTATTTTTTTTTTCACATTCCTTTTTTCTTTTTTTGCAGTTCGTCGTCGAAAAGACCCGCAGACCCGTATATAGTAGACCGGTCGGTGCGACATATAACGGGTGGACAAGAAGTACAGTTTTTCGAAGATCAGCCACCATGGGCACAGTATGAGAGCAATACAAAGAACAGGAACAAGAACAAGAACAAGTACAAGAACAAGAGGCGACGCAATACACACACACATATACGCATACAGAGAAATAGAGAGAGAGATAGAGAGAGAGAGAGAGAGAGAGAGAGAGAGAGAGAGAGAGAGAAAAGTTGGGGTACGTAAAGCCGGATCTCTATCTTTCTCTCTCTCTTGTACTACCTCACGTTTCCAGCTCGGAAATAACGCGGCTACGAGACCCACGAGTCTGGGTCGGCGTTGCAGAAAGAAGTCTCTTTGCGCGCTATGGACCCCGATTTATGTATGTTTCTATGTATGTATGTATGTATACATGTATATATATATATATATATATAACATGTATATACACGTATCCGTGTATATGTTATGTACCAAGTCTATGACCAGTCAGCCGAGAAAAGTAGATAGAAGGAAGTCAAACAGAAGACGGAAAATAAAAGAAGGGTGGAGTGGAGTGGAGTGGAGAAGGGTGACGGGGGAGGAGGGTTTAGGTTAGAGGGTGTCGGTGGAAGGGGTAGGCGATAGAATCGTTCTCAGAGGATCCTGATTCTAATCTAACCTCATATTCAACCTATTCTTTATATCTTTCTCCATTTTATCTATACATCTGATCATCCATCTGTCTATCCAGGCATTTACGCGCTTATCTATCCGTTTCTTTCTACTTACACTCTCTCTCTCTCTCTCTCTCTTTTTCTAGCCCTCTCTCTCTCCCTCTCTTCGTTTGTCTATTTATCTTTATCCGTTCTCGTCTTTCTTTCAACGTATTTCTTTTTCCCCACCTCTTTCATCTGTACTCCCTCCCACCCTCCCACCTTTTCCTTTCTCTCTCTCTCTCTCTCTCTCTCTCTCTCTCTTTCTCTTTCTCTCCTTCCCCGTTCTCGACCTCTCGCTGGATACACCTTTCTCCAGTTCCCAACACCCGGTGGGCCTTGGTTCTCCTTCAGTACTCACCGAGACACAGACAAAGTTACGCACCCAGAGAAAACGTCAATCGGTGTCCGTCCGTCCGTCCGTCCGTCCGTCCGTCTGTCCGTCTTACTCCGCGGTGAGTCGAGTTACTCGCGATAAACTCCCGTCGGCCGTTCGTTCTCTATCTCACTCTATATCTCTATCTATCTATCTCTCTCGTTTTGACCAGGTGAAACTTTCGATCATTTCGTCGAAGATCGAATTATTCCTCCTCTCTTCTTCTTCTTCTTCTTCTTCTTCTTCTTCTTCTTTCTTACTTTTTTCTTTTCCCCGTACAAGATTCTCGTTCTTTCGATCTTACTTCATCTCTCCTTCCCTCCCTCCCTCACTCCCTCCCACCCTCTCCCTCTCTCTCTCTCTCTCTCTCTCTCTCTCTCTCTCTCTCTCTATCTTCTTTTTCTTTTTCTTTTTTGAGTTACCAACGAAACCTCCGTTACGTTCCCTTCGACGATCGCGATTATCATTATCATTATTATTATTATTATTATTATTATTATTATTATTATTATTATTATTATTATTATTATTATTATTATTATTTTTGTTTGTTTCCAACAACACCGTACTATTAGTAAAGATTTTTGATTTCGTTTGTTCTTTTATTTATTCTTCGATTGATTGATTGATTGATTTATTTGTTTGTTCTTGTTAATTATATTATATATTCGTTGATTGACAGAAGTAACGCAGGGGACGAGAGGGATCCATATCGAAAAGAATTGGATCTAAGATAAATATTACAGTGTGTTGTTCCATGGGATCGACGGCTACGTGATCGCGCGGGGGTTGGTTTTGATGACAGAGTGTTATAGATTATCGTCGTATAATAAATTGGCGAAGAAGTTAAACAGTGAGAAACTCGTTTATAAAAGAGAGTACGATTATTCATATGGGCGAAGATATGTGGCAGCTATTGTTCACGAAACTTCTTCTATTTGGCGTCTTATTGTTGACCTTAACGTCGTCCACCGTTCGTACCGAGGGTGAGTCTTTTATAGATCACGATCTATACAAATTTAACGATACTACGAACGAATTTCTAACGATTTATATCGTATTACTTTTTCCTTTTAATAATCTACGATATCAATTTATCCCTCTTGTACGCACAACAGACTTATTTGTTTTATTTATTTATTTATTTATTTTATTTATTATTTAATAATGACGATTACTCGATCCAATCGATCTTATCGATTTGATCTGTAACAAAAACAACAAAAATCGATTAACTTCAATCGTCGTAATAAAAATAAAACGTTCGTTAGTTCGATCGATTCAAATTAATTCGAGTTAAAATTTCACGTATTGTTAACGATCGTTAACGATCTATTCGTTCATCGATCTTTAGTAGGATTTAACGAACGAGTCAAATAATTTTATCAAATCTATCAACATTTCGTTCAACGTCGTCGTCGTCGTCGTCGTCGTCGTCGTCGTCGTCGTCGTCGTCGTCGTTTAGTAGTCGTCATTTTAACTTTTGCAACGTTTGTCTCGTTAGAGAAATCGAGAATTGTCCTATCTTCTTTCCTATGAACCCTCCCTCCCCTCCCATCCCTCCCCATTAGTAGCAAGTAGCATATATCTTCTTCCATAATGATTTCACCTTTAAGCCGAGTTTCTAACTTTCAAGAGACAAGTCCTTTCGCCCTCTCCCCGTTACCCCTCCCCCACCTCTACCACCAACTCCATATCTCTCTCTCTCTCTCTCTCTCTATCTCTCTCATGCCACTTCTAATCCAACGGGCGAGAAAAGTCCTTATGCGTTTAAAACCGGTAATAAGACGTAGCAATCGAATTTGAAAGGATCATCTCTCTCTCTCTTTCTCTCTTTGTCTATCCTTTTCGAAAACGATTTAACATTCTCACGATCGAGTATTCTTTTTATTATTTCTTCGAATTGTACGAATTTCGTTCCGTTCGAATCGCCCACGCGGACGATCGAGTTAACCGATCCAAAGTTCAAGGATTTCGTACTTATTCGACCCTCGTCGCGTGGTACTTCTTTTTTAATTATTTTTTTTCTACGATAATGCGAAAAATTTCGTTCGTTCAATTTCCGTCGTTCTCTTTTTGCTTTCTCTTTTCTCTCTTTTTTTTTTTCTGTTCTTCTATTCTTTTACCCTTTTCTTTGTCGATCGAGCTCAAATTTGTACGCCCTTTTAATGTAAAAATATATTCCTCCTAATCGTCTCTTTCGAGACAACTTATGAAATTAATTGTACAAATGTCTTGCATTCTTACGATTCGAAGTATTCCACGGCCACCTTCCATTCCGTTCGGCATACATACATACATACATACATACATACATACATACATATATGTACATATATACGCGTATAGTCTCGATGACTTTTACACTTACGAATAACTGGATTATATAAGTTAGCAATGGCTTTCACATTTTTTTTTCTTCCTTTCTCTCTCTCTCTCTCTCTCTCTCTCTCTCTCGCTCTCTCTCTCTATCTATCTATATATCTTTCTCTCTCTATTATATATATATATATATACGTATATAAATTTTCCTTGGGAAACATCCAGTTTTCATGGTATGCCGTTATTCCTGGTCCTAGCCTTTGTCCTTTATTGGTAGAAAAGAGAGATTATATCACTCGATGTTTCCTGTATAAATAGTCTTTTAAAGGTATAGGATTAAATGTCGGCTATGAAATAAGTGCATTTGATAGAGTGCGTGCCTATATTTTTGTCTCTAACACATATCTTACACATACACACACACATATATATATATATGTATATATGCAATTGTTTTTTTGTTTATACGTACAAGATCCTGATTATCACACTGAGAAAGCTACACTGAACTCGATATAGTCGATTGCTTCTTGACTCATTGTATGACTGTGAGAAACGCATGATTGTTCCATGGTGAGAGAACGTGCATATATATATGTGTGTGTGTGTGTGTGTGTGTATCTGTAGTCATGTTGCTCCTTCTAATGCGATCCACGCAACTTTTCAAGAAATATTTCTTAGATAAAAGTAAAATCTAACATTGATCGGGGATATGTTGTATGATTGAATTATTAAAGCAAACAAAAAAAGAAATATATATATATATATATATATATATATATATATATATATATATATATATGTATATATAAAGGAAAGAAAGAGAAGAAAGAAAAAAGAAAAATCATGGAAATTATTTGATCGAATTATTTGATGTATCAATGATATCCAATGAAATATTATTATCAGTGTGAAGACGATTCGATATCGTCGATTAATGTAACATCGATTTTACATAAGTATAGATACATATATGATACAAATAAATTCGATCGAACGATTTAATCATCAATGGCATTAATTAGATTCTTTTAACGGAATTGACAGACGCTTCTTGAATTAAAAATATCGATGTATGTAGAAATAAGAAAGCATAGTTAAGAGGTACCGGTCGTCAATCGATATTCATTCAATCTAATGTAATACTTGTTCTCGATCGAAGACCTAGATCTAATGATTATCTTATGCAAGTATGTAAACAAAAGAGGATCCTAACGGATTCTACGAATCACTGTTAGGTGACTTTGCTAAAACTTTATTGTTACCTAGATTGATATAACGATCGTAGGTCTCTCATTATTTTCTTGTTTCGTTTCGTTTGTCCTTTTTATTTTTATTTTTTTTTTTATCTACTTTATCATCAATTATGTAATAGAATATAATTGAATAAGATAATTAGACGATTTATTTATATTACTAATTATTTTAATTATATATATATATATATGAGAACGTTTCTAATTAATTTCATTTTTCTTCGTTTTTAATGGTTTCTCAATTATTTTTCATTTTATTTTATTGTCAATTCGAGTAATTCATTATTCTAATTATTTTTAATAGAAAAAGAAATTATTATAAATTTGTTTGAAATTCATTTGGATGGCAACAGCTGACAGAGAGAGATCAAGAGTGCAACTCGTCGAGTACGAATAAAAAAAAAAAAAAAAAAAGAAAAAACAGAAAACAAACAAAACAAAATAGAACAAAATTATTCACGTTCGATGCGTGCGATACGAGTGTTTTTTCTTTCTTTTTTTTTTTTTCTTTTCGTTCCCTTTCGGAATAAATCGAAATTGAGTAAAGTTATTATTGGGGGAAGTTTAACCTTGATCCCAAATGAACGATAACTACAGCCGGATACAAACGAAGCTGTCTCTGTGTAATCGATTCACGGCACGAGTTCAACCTACATCGACAAGTTCCACTTTTTTTTTTTTTTTTTTTGTTTTTTCTTTTTCTTCAAAGCGATCTGTATTCCAGTCAGATAATACCAGCTTTGTATTTATGCGAAAAAAAAAAACGAAACAGATCGTTACTTTTCTTTCGTAGACACCGGTTTACTAGACGACATCGTTACGTTTTAATCATTTTCTAATGTCTCGATCATTTCTTTCCCCGATATCATAAGATCCAACCCAAAATTAATATAGGGTGATCGAAGAACGAACGCGTTTGATATCTCCGCGTATCGATCGTTCGATTTGAAAGATATTTTATCCTCTCTCTCTCTCTCTCTCTCTCACTAAAAAACAAAAAAGACAAAGAAACAAAAATATTACCGATCCAAATCAAATGGACGTTTCGTCAAAAAAATCTGTGCCAATCGAAACGCGTGAAAAATTTATGTCGTACGTTTTTGGTGTACCTTTTTTTTTCTTTTCTTTCTTTTCCTCTCTATCTCTCTCTCTCTCTTTTTTCTTTGTTTTTCCTCCTCTACAAAAATAATGATTCCACGCAAGAGTCATTCCCCGTTTATGACAAACGATTTGAAACGAATGCTTTAATTGAAAAAGTGGGAAGTTCGTTGAAGGAGGTGAAAGTTATCGAGGAAGTGCGAATATATCCGTAAATGATGATGACGTTGAAAGTAAGGGATCGATCGATCGTAGATTAGAAGACGACGACAATGATAAATAAATGGTTTTATCTGGCAGTAAGAATAGATGATTACGTTGGTTGTAAGAAAAATATACAAAAAAAAAAAAAAGAAGAAGAAATGCTAATTGGAGGAAGATGGAAAAGGAAGAGAATGTCGGTGTGTGTGTGTGTGTGTGAGAGAGAGAGAGAGAGAGAGAGAGAGAGAGAGAGAGAGAGAGAGAGAGAGAGAATGCAAAGGACGCGAGTCACGTTACAACGGTAAATGTCGATGAAATCCTTTGACGAAGGACGTCGGGTTGTTGCTTCGATGATATACACCTCAAACCATTTCTAGCAATTCTATGAACAACGGTATTGTAGTTAAACGTATGCATGCATACATGTACATATATATGCATCTATTCATAATTTTTTAATTTACCAATTATAGTGCCATTGATAGTGCAAATTAAAAGGAAACTTCTGTTGTTCCTTTCTTTTTATTTATTTATTTATTTCTTTTTTTATTTTGTTCGCGTTTTCTACGAACATAATTTGAACGATTTGTCGTAATAAATGAATAAATATTTTTTAAATATAATATATATACATATATATATATATATATGTGTGTGCGTGTGTGTATGCGTGCAAATACTTTGTTCAATTTTTTTCTAGACTTAAAAGATCTCATCTTCTTCGGTTACCATCCAAATGAATTTCGAACAGATTCGTAATACCTCGTTTTTTTCTCCCCCGCCCTCCTCCTCCTCGCCCTCCCCTTGTCTAGCATTCGAAAATAATATTTTATTCCGTCGACCAGTAAAATGTTTAACGAGTCGCCTCTCCTTCGAAATCTCTCGTACGATTTCTTCTAGCAGTTTAGTCGCCATACGAATGAATTTCGAACGATTATTATTATGTTATTGCACTTTTATCATTTATTTCAGTGTAATATCGTTCTATTACGATTCGAGGAAGTAATCGATCGATAATACTTTTTCGTTCGTCCGTAATGGCGAACGTTTAGACATACACATGTGACGTAATAAAAATTAATATAGAAGAGGAAAGAAAAACAAAAAAAAAAAAAAAACAAAAAATAAGAGAAAGAAAAAATGATGAAGAAGAAGAAGAAGAAGAAGAAGAAGATATTTTTACGTTGAAAAGTCACGTTAGATGACTCGACATCGTTGATAAGTCATCCTATTCAGGAACACACTATATATATATATAAAGTGGTACGAGTCAGTACCATATGTTCGATATAGCTGCAAACGTGCGAATATATGTCTCGATGAGCGCGTGCCTCTCTTGGCACGTGTTATAGCGACCGAGTAACTGTAAAACGATTGCACGCGTTCTTAACGTAGGAGATCTAATTAATATACCTACGCATAATCGCTACGTTTTCATTAAAGAAGAAGAAGAAGAAAAAAAAATGTAAAGAAAAAAGAAAAAGAGAAGAGAAAGAAGAAGAAGAAGAAGAAGAAGAAAGGAATGGTTGGTTCATTCGTATGCGCATTACAAACCGTAATACATTCCGATGACATAACTGGCCTAATCCAGAGGCACGATACAATGACTTAGAAATTAAAATAACTGGGACGTTTGGTTTAATGTGTTATTTAGTTTTAGAAATAAATCGTCCGGATCCGTTTACGAAATAACAAGACTTATGTATTTATGTATGTATGTCCGGTCAGTGTCCTATGATTGAGGATATATATATATATATATATATATACATATATATATATATATGTTTCGATTTAAAAATCCTTTTGAGATTGATCGATATACTTACTTACAACATTCCATTTCTTTCGTCATATAGGATATGTGTTAACTATACTAGGATGTTAATCCATTCTAGAGATAGTTCCCCATGTTTTTTTTTCTTCTTCTTCTTCTTCTTCTATTTCTGTAACTCTTTAATATTATTATTACTATTATTATTATTAATCTTTTTTTATTATTTGTTGTTATTATTATTATTATTATTATTATTATTATTATTATTATTATTATTATTATTATTATTATTATTATTATTATTGTACCAGAAGATCCACACAATTTCTATATTTATTTCTAATTACTTTGTAACGCCATTTGCGTATTGGGTTCATTAAAATATCATTTGTAGATTTATAGAACGAAGAGATTTGGTAGACGGAGATAGAGAGATGGAAGGATCGAATTTAGAAAATAACTGTAACGTTATTTACAAAGCGATCGAGCATCACAACTAACGTAATAACTCGTACGCGATTACGTTAACAGCGCGATTTACTACTCTAACGATTTTTTCTCGTATTTTATTAACAATGAGAAAATCAAATCGCTATGATCAAATCTAAATTATATCCGTACTCAATCGACGTGTGTTTTTTTTTTTTCTATGATAATTGTTTCTTCAATCCTATAATAATTATTATTCGTCAAACGGTTGTTGGTAAAGAGTTTCGTGAATATCGTATGATTGATAATCAGTGATTAGATACGCTCTCGCTATTTCAGAAGAAAATCATAGACAAAAGATTAGATGTTCGTGCTTGAGAACATGAATCAAGATACACCGTACACATACGTACGCGTGTGTATATACGTACGTACGTTTCATTGCAATTTCTTTCTCTCTTTACAGACACATAAAGATAGAAACACACAAACACACGTTAACGGACGTAAAGATATCCGTCGATCCTTCCTACATGGAAATGTCAGAAAGAAGGGAACGTAGAAAACGGGCGTGTCTTTGGTATGTCGTTAGCATCTCGTCTGCCCCTGTATACGCATTCGTCCTACATTCTTTCGCTCGATTGGATCTAATCCTTTATTTCATTAAATTCTAAACATTCTGCGTCGAGTTAGAAGATTAATTTGAAGGGGAGAGAGAGACAGAGAGAGAGAGAGAGAATAAAAAAAATAAAACGACGAGAGACATTGATCCCGTTGAACGATTAAACGTTTCGATCACCGTGCAAATTTTTTTGTTTCTTTGAATATTAAAACAAAACAAAAAATTGGTAACGCCAATCTTTGAAACATTCGTTCGGTATTTCAGATCGGCGTGGATTTTTTCCCAAAAAAAAAAAAAAAAAAAAAAAAAAAGAAAACGGATCGGAGTACGGTTTACGAACACGTCGCTTTATTAATTACAACGAACGTAATTAACGAGGTTAATTATCATGGATAGAAATGCGATGTACGACGATAAGTATTAAGGTCTCTAACGCTCGATCGTTTATTAATATCCCTAACGAAATAGTTTTTTTGTACGATGAACGATAGAGACAACTTTTTATGTTCCTTTATACGGTACATATATATGTATGCGTATAAATATATATATATATATATATATATATGTATATACACGTATATGTGAGCGTACAACGCATGTGTTACTTTATTACGTTCGTGTTATACATTCTAACTCACCGTTAATCAACTTTTCTATCTTTCTTTCTTTCTTTCTTTCTTCTTTTTTGTTGCGTCTTTTTTTCTCTTTTCTACCTTCGAGAGGTTTCCTTTTGAACGTTAGAAAGAGAATGGCCGAACGATTTTTATCTCTCTCTCTCTCTCTCTCTCGCGTAAGATTTATTTCTTTTCTAATATTATAATTTGCCAGGCATAGTCGTATAAGAACGAAAAAAAAAAAAAAGAAAAAATTAAAAAAGATGAAAAGACATTTTTAGGTCATTCGTGGATATCCCGAGTAACGATTTGCGACGACGGATAGGAAAAAGCAAAAAAAATAAATAAATAAAAAAGGAAAAGAGAGGGGAAAAAAAAAGCAAAATTGCTTAGTCAGTCGTTAGTTAATGACACGGTGAGAACGTTGTTGGTGTGCGATCGAAGCGTTTCCTCAGCAACCGAGTTTACGGCTGAGACAAACTAGTTCAGGTCGTACACCCAGTAGAATAATACTGGGATTTGGTAACGTAGTATGTGAGATTGTTAGAGTAAGACTAACGTTCCCATCGTGAAAGAATACCTCGATTGGTTCGTTAAAACTCATTGAATGATTATCTTCCGATGGATGTTTCAATGGCGATTAAAAAAATTTAAATCATGCAGCATACGTAGATCGAAATGTATACTCGTCAGAATTCCGTATAATTTGTATCTTCTACGCGTTTGTCTCGATGAAATTTCTACATTTTCATATACTTATTAATTATCGTTCCGTTAGTCTATCTATTTATCTATCTATATCTATATATTAATATATAAAACTTGAATGAAATTATTTGATATTTCTAAACGATCATCGAAACTATACGTACACGTATAGATCGTAGATCTAGATCTAGACACGTATAGATCGTAGATCTAGAAGGAGATTTATCAGAACTTTTCTCTACGTTCGATTAAACTCGAAGAAAAATCAATACGAGTCTTTTGGAAGTTGTTTCTACAGAGGACAGATCGAAGATGTAGATCTATTAAAAAAAAAAAAAAAAGAAAGGAAACAAAAAACCAAAAAATGTTACAACGTTTGTAACATAATTTTTTGTTCAATTAACTCTCACGCGTTCGCATTATTATCGTATTTGTAGACGCGTGCGAACGTATAAAAAATCAAAGAAAAGAAAAGAAAAAGAAAAAAAATTTGGAAGCAACGCGAAATGCGACTTCACGAGGATATTGAAACGTTAAGAGAGCGCGTCGTCCTTCGGAGGAAAAAATAAAATTATTTACGTTCATTGAATTCCGGCGAAGTAAACAACGCGACGGCGGCGCGTACGAAAAAAAAAAAAAAGAATTGTAACGTAATTCGCATTCGTGATAGTACACGTCGGGTAGTCGCGTACTCGTCTCTCTTTACGAATACTACTCGGTCATCGGAGTATATAAGTATAGAAGGAAGAAGGTCGATCGAATAGGTTAGTGTGATACATATGTACTTTGCAAACCAATCGAGAATTCGGAATTTTTAGCCTAGATGTTTAAGGAAAGATATTATCTAAGTAATAAGACACACATATTCATTTCACGTTTCCGTTTACTAAACTTTCGAAACCAAAGAAATATATATATATATATATATATATATATATATATGTGTGTGTGTGTGTATGTGTTTCTGTGTTATATACGTACAATCGACGTGTGTCTCTCTTTTCGTTCCTCGATTATAAAATTATAAGGACCGGTCGAAATCGATCCACTCTTATTTTCTTAAAACCAGTTTTAATCTAATCTCTAAATTCAACGCTCTGTGAAAAATTATATAATACGAACTTGTGCCCGATGTTTTTTTCCCTCCAACGTATTCGCCATTTTCACGGATTTAATAACGCACATCTACTTTACTCTCGGTATATTTATATATACATTTATATATATATATATATATATATATATATATAAAACTATGTTAAATGTACCGTAAAACATTGAAAACTTCCGTGTATAATATGTAACGGAAGAAAATTTGTTCGACGAGGAGAAAAAAAAAAAAGGAAAAAAGAAACAAAAAGAAAAAAGAAAAGGAAAGAAGAAGAAAAAAGTAACAATTTCTCGATAAACGATCCTAATCGTTGTGAAAATTTCGACGTGAATCTCAAGGAACGGACACGTGAAATTTTCTACGGGATGCTCGGAATGAAATTTCGTAAAATTATTCTGATAATAATTGGAAGAATATTCATTTATTTAATTTAATTAATTAAACTGTTTTTCTTTCTTTTTTTTTTTTTTTTTGAGGAGAGAGAGATAGACCAACGAGTCAGCGTCAGTTTTCTCGTATGCGTTCTTTATTAAAAGAAAGTTTGATCTGATCATTCTCTCTCTCTCTCTCTCTCTTTTTTCTCTCTCTCCTTTTCTGTTCTTTTCACAAGGCTCGCGTGTGGCCGCGCCGTAAGTACACGGTTTTACGCATACGAACGAAAATAAAACCGTTATAATAATAGGAGGCACTCGTGCGAGCGTCTAGTTGACATACCGTCTCTCTCAAGCCGTTATATAAACATCTTTAAGTCCAAATCATTCGGATTTATGAATGCTTTTTTTTTTTTTTAATAATTGCAATAAACTACTGGAGGGAGCCTAAGAAACAAAAAACAAAAAAAAAAAAAATAGAAAAAGAAAACGATAACATCCAACGTTGACAACCCCCGAAAATATGACAAAATTTGTATGTTCCGATTTTTATTCTTCGTATTTCTGTTTTTTTTTTTTTTTTTTTTTCAATTCCTTTTTGCGTTTTTCTTTTCTTTTTTTAATTTTTTAATTTCACGTCCGAAGAATTTTCCTTTGAAAAGAGAAAAAGTCTATCGGAAGGTATACGTATACGTTTATCATATACATGATGCACGATAGAAAGTAGAAGTCACGGATGTTAAATAATTTCATTGTTCCTTAGCATTTTAGTCCCTCAACTATTTATGCCCCGCAGAGAGAGAGAGAGAGAGAGAGAGAGAGAGAGAGAGAGAGAGAGAGAGAGCACTTTCTCCTTCGTTTTACCACCACACGTAGCATGCTCCTCTTCCATTTAATATGCATAGCAACGCTCTCAGTAAAACACTGTTATATCTTTCGATCGTCGTGAACGTATCATTTTTTTCGTTTTGAATGATTCCGTAAGACGTTGAACTGGTACCGATAACTTTTTATTTATTCATTTCTTTGTTCGTTTTCAATTTCTTTCCTTTCTAAACAGTTCGTAAAATTAAAGAACTCGTAGAATCTCGAAAGAAGCTTTTGATCGATATTAATCGTCCCTTAGATACTCTCCCTTCGCACTTGATTCATTTTTGCCATAAAAAAAAAAAAAAATAAATAAAAAAGATACACGTTGCCATAGAAGGCACGTGACGCGTTTTCAATATCCCATGGTCCCTCAAACCAATGGGGAGGAGGGATGGAAAATAAAAAAAAAAAAAGGATACAAACTCGACCTTATCGATCCTGATTTACGTCAAAGAGTTCTATGAGAGAGCTCGAATGACGCACGTTTCTAATGTAAAACGAGTTACTTCGTACGCGTACGAAAATCCGAATCAAAATGTTAACTACATTCTAATATTGTGACGTTAGTATGTAATTGGTTAGAATAGGCAAGATCCTGCCTAGGCGATTATTTTTGAAATTGAGTTTATCCGTGACAATGTTAGATTCGTAACAGTGAAAATACGGCAATGACTTTAGATATTATTAGATATTGTTAGAATGCATTATTACGTAAGTTCGTTCGATGACTTCGTATATATATTTATATATTTTTTTTCTTTTCCAATCGACACGCGACCTTTTAAATACGACTTGTAATGGGATTATTGTCGAATTACTTATCAGCTATATCTTATTATTGAAAATTAATCGATTCTTCCCCTTTTTTTAGAATGTTTAATCTTAATATTAAGTATTAAGTAATAATCTCGACTTTCAAATTGTCATTCGCATATATATATATATATATATATATATATATATATATATATATAACTTCAAATAATTAATTTATTTTTTCTAAAAATTTAGAAATATTCGTAACGAATAATATCAAAGTTTCGTGAGTATCAGTGGCATCGGGTTTTCACTACAAATGACTCTTTTCCTTTCATTAAGGATATATCGAAAGATTATTGATGTTAAATGACATCCAAATTTCGAGCTAGTGTCGATTAAATATTTCTATATTTTAAAATAGATTCGTTTGGATTGTGACATGGATACGAAAAAGGAAAAAAAAACAAATAACAATAATAATCTCTCTTGTAGTTACAAATACGTTTAATTAGCTACTTATTTATAATTAGATATATATATATATATAAAATACGGTGATGCACGTTAAGAGTGCAATTAATGATAGCAAGAAAAATCTGATAAGTTCTCAACACCCTGGCGTGCCAAATTAGATTACCAAGCTTTCACTGGCCTTTCTAGAAAGAAAAGAAAGAAAAACTAGAAACAAACAACAAAAACCTTTCGTGTTACATCGCGATTCTTCAAGTGTAAGTAAGAAAAAACTGAGCCGACAAAAAGCCGCAAAAATTATACATACGGATAATATATAACAATGTGTATTTAGTATCGTCATTAAACGAATCGTCGAGATTGTAAGTTAATAATAAAATAATAAATAGGTATTGCACGCGCGCAGATAAATTAATATAAACTAAAGAAAAAGAAAAAAAAAAAAAGAGATATTACAAAACAAATGATAAGTAAGTAACAAATATAAATTTATCAAATGTTACGTTACGTAATATATCTAGAATCGAATGGATCGATCGCCTCTTTTTTAGTTTCTTTCATTTCAACGAGAAATTATATAAGAAAACGGAAACGCGCGCGGGCGAGAGCTGTAAAATCATTTAATTATTTACGCGAAGTGAAAACCAACGTGTATCAATTTCTTATTATCTAAATGTATCTAAAATCTAAGTTTTCTTTTTTCCTTTTTTTTTATATATACATATATATATATTTTTTTTCTTCGTCTTTCAACGCCGAGACCGAATCGCGACGAGCAACGAGGAAGTTGTTCGTTCGAACAAAATTTTCACCCCTTTTACGATCGACGGAAGGACGAAAAACAAAAAAAAAATAACAAAAGAAAAAAAAAGGAAGAAGAAGAAGAAGAAGATCAGATATTCACTGATGCGAATCGAAAGATGAGATAGTTGAGAATAGTTTCCATGAGTTTGGCCCGATGATTTCGCAAAGGTAAGCGTTGGAAAGAGAGGAAGGCAGATAGCATCTGGTTCCGTTGCATAAGGATGAAAGTATCTTGTAGCTGACTGACTGAGTAAATAATAACGGTTACGTCGTGTAAAGATCTTCTTCTTCTTCTTCTTCATCTTCTTCATCATCTTTTTTTTTCCTTCTTCCTCCTCCTCCTCCTCCTCCTCCTCTTCTTTTTCTTCTCCATCGCTAAAAGCACCGTAATTAGCAAAGCGAGAGGATTCGTCTAATTTGTATCGTGGGATTTTCATTAAAAGGAAGACATCTACATACTTATTCTCTCTCTCTCTCTCTCTCTCTCTCTCTCTGTCTGTCTGTCTGTCTGTCTATCTGTCTCTCTGTCTATCTGTCTCTTTTCAACTTGGATAGGATATATGTAATACTTGTATTGTGTTGACGGTATCAAAAGAAATAGGAGCATTCTTATGTATTACGTAGAAACTGTTTTGTGAGAAGAACGTTACGATTGCGAAATGATTTTATTTCTCTCTCTCTCTCTCTCTCTCTCTCTCTCTCTCTCTCTCTCTCTCTGTCTCTCTCGTTTGGATCATTTTCATTTTAATTATACATACACTCGTTCTTATAATTTCTTTTTCGTTTTTTCTTTACCCTCTTTTCTTTCTTTTTTTTTTTAACAATCGTACCAAACAACTCAGTTTATCGTCCATCTAAAAAAATTCTACAACGAAAGGATTAGTAAGGGATATCGTTCCTTTTCACAAAAAATCAAAATATTATTTCTTATTCGTCGGTTGCGATCTAGGGATAAATACTATTATCTATTAGGGAACTGAGAACTTTCTTCGTCTCGACATAATTCTTTTTTCTTCTCTTTTATTCTTTCATTTCTTTTTTCCTTTTTCTTTCTTTCTTTTCTTTTTCTCTTCTTTTCATTTTTTTTTTTTATTTATTTATTTATTTATTTATTTTTTTAAAACGATCGAACCAAGCACGACGCGGAGATAAAGGGGGTGGCAATAGCGGCGGAGAGATAATAGTGTTCGTTCTTCGCAAAAATGAAAATATTTTAACAAGAGTTAGGATAGTTGTAAACGATGTTAACGATATTGAGATGATTCCTCTATACTGTACTCTTCGAACCGTGTAAATATGGTTTTACACGCGATTCAAATTGCACGTTACATGTACATACTTACATTACATGTATATACTTACACTTACGTTAACTGTACGCACTATTAATATATATATATATATATATATATATATATATATATATATATATATATATATATAGCCGGGACTATTTTACCTTCACCATATTACATGTCTACTGTGTGGTGTTTCACTTTTCTTTCTTTCTATTTTTTCTCTCTCTTTCTCCCTCTTTCTATTTCTTTCTTTTTTCCCCTCCTTCACATTTCTCCGATTACTTCAATTACTTCCTGGAAATATGTTTTCCTTTTCGAGTTCAAAACCCTTGTCGTTGCTTTAACGAAAAGAAAAAATAGAGAATGAAAGAAATTATTTATACCGCTTTAGGATTTTAACATTGAAAGTTTCGAGTGTACGTTTGGTCTCAGTAACACTCGTTACATTTATATATATATATATATATATATATATATATATATATATATATATATATTTTTTTTTTTTTTTCCTTCGAGATATTTATTACACAAGTCAATTCGGTCAAAGATGATTCGAGATCATTTCGAGTTATACACGGGGAAATGCGAGGATCGTATGTTTTTTTTTTCTTTCGTAATATCACACACTTCTTGCTCTTAATGCAAAACGGTTAGCTAATCGAGATCGCATAGAAAAAAAAAAATATATATATATATATATATATATATATATATAAAAGATAAAATAAAAAAGAAAATAAAAAGAGTTAGTTAATATATTGGACATTTCTATTCGAGTCCTTCGATCCAACTTGAGAGAAGAACGTTGAAATCACGGTGGATCGAATGTCAAAGGGAAATCTATCGAGGAAGACTCGAAGATATTATTTATATCCCCAATTTGTCTCGATCGAATATAAATTTAAGTCATTAACGATAGTCGCTCAAACGATATTACCAAATCGATCGATCCTTGTCTCTCGACCTCTTCAAACCTGATCCTCTTTTCCATCCTACCTTCCATTTTCTTTCTTTCTTTCTTTCTTTCTTTCTTTCTTTTTTTTAATCGTAATGAAACTAGAAAAGAAACGTAAGAACTTTGTTGTTTTTTTTTTCGAATTGATTAATCTTTTATCTTCCAATGAGATCGAGCTAATAGTTGAGAAAATAAGATGAGAGTGGTGGTGGTGGTGGTGTTGGTGTTGGTTGTGGGGGGGGGGGTAGAGGGAGAGGGGTGAGAGGATATCGATCGAGTGGAAGAGAAACGTCGGTATTCCCTTATAAATTCTTGTCAAGGCTTGCCCGGAGGCTAAAAGCGTTGTCGCCTCTGCAACGAGACACAATCTCTTTTCTCGCTTCGTATTATTTCATATGAGATATTAGAAAGATTCGTCGGAATATACATATGTTAAAGAGAACGAGAGAGAGAGAGAGAGAGAGAGAGAGATTTATATGAACAATGTGTTGAATGAATTTACTATCAACCGGTGTATCTTATGATATTTTATACGTTTCTCCTCTTCCTCCTCCTCCTCCTCCTCATCCTCCTCATGCTCCTCTTCATCCTCCTCTTGGAATACATGCGCCATCTTTGAAGCTTTCTGCTTAAAGAATGGTATCCATCGAGAATACGCTATTATACCCTTGCGAAATGACTACTCGACAAACATAATTCCAGAGCAGCAAAGAGAGACAGTGAGTGAGTGAGTGAGTGAGTGAGTGAGTGAGTGAGAGAGAGAGAGAGAGAGAGAGAGAGACGAATTTTTATTTGTTGCACGTGCAACGTGCACAAACACAAAAATACAAGGGATATACATTGTCATTGTGTGTGTGTACGTGGCTTTACGATGCGAAATCGCTCGTGCAAAAGCAAAAGGGTAGGGAGGGGAGAGGGATGGGAGGGGGAGGGGGACGCGACGAGAAACGAAACTAAACTAAACGAAACGAAACATCGCATAGAAAGTGTCTGGGAAACTGCGAAGGTGCGACGCCAAAGGACTGATGTAATTCTCATGCTTTCCCTCCCGAGAGTCATCGGTGGTTTCTCGACGAGAACTACGCTCTACGCTCTACGCTCTACGCTCTACGATCTATGCTCTACGCTCGATATATCGTGCCTAGGCATTAGATAGAAACTGATGCGACACGTTAGGACATTTATTTATTTATTTATTTATTTTTGTTCCTTTAATGATAAGAGAATATTTTATTTGGATTTGAAAATTTATGTATATATATATATATGTATATGTATATATATATATATATATATATATATATATATATATGTTTTCAAATATATTTCTGTCAATTCAAATGTCTATAATGATTTATACGTCATTCATAAGAGTGATTTATATTTATACAATGGAAGACTTAAACTCTCACTCTCACTCTCACTCAAACTCACACTCTCTATCGCGACATTTCCCAAACTTTTCCTTACGTTTGCGCGTGCGTGAATTCTACAGACGAGATTTTTTTTTTTTAATCCGACATCAGGCTTATTTTATACGATGGATGGATGGATAGATAGATAGATAGACAGATATCGATAATGGTTAAATTAAACGAATGTCACAGTGTTAGGATAACGACGATAGAAATATTCTTTTTGAAATTTAATATTTTGTTCAATTAAAACGCGCGAGGGAATTTAACAAGATAATTGATTTAATTTTGAATAATTTTTCGGCGGAACGCTCGTTGACTTCACGATGCTGTTCTAGCATAGAGTAACATTTTCGAATATAAATTCTCCAAAAGAACGATATAAAAAAAGGAGAAAGAGAAAACTGTCCGGTATACTCGACAGAATCAAAGAGAGACGAAAATAATTAAACGAATGAATAAATAATCGAAGTGAGAAAAACTAAATAGAAAATCGTATGAATTTGATTGTACGTAGAAATAGATTAGTCATTCTTCTGAGACTACGATAACGACGAAATTATGAATGGAAATTCTGATAGAGAACGAATTAATGTCTATCTCAAACGATAGAAAGAGAGAGAGAGAGAGAGAGAGAGAGAATGAAAAAGAAAGAAAAAGAAATGGAATAAAAGGAAATCGACTTAAAAGCGATTGAAAATATTTAGGTCATCGATGTAGGTTAATTCTTCGTAAGAAAGTATCTTTTTCTATAAGAGAGAATAAGTAAAGAGAAAGAGAAAGAGAGAGAGAGAGAGAGAAGCAGGTGGGTGAATTCTCACTGGTTCATCAACTGGAAGGAGCATCTTCACTTCGAACGACCGATTTTGCTTTCGGTTCCGCCTTGTATTCCGCGGAGAAAGCTGTAATGTCTGTGATTCGAACGAAGAAGCATTCTCGTATCATAACGATTCGTTTCATTCAAAACAACAGTGTATATATATTGTATATATGTAAGCGGATTCGAATTATTATTAACTTTTATATAATTATTACATATATACATATATATATATATATATATATATATATATATATATATATATATCAATTACTCTATTACGAGAACGTTTAGATCGTAAAAAAAAATTTCCAGGCTTGTAGTTTTACGATTTAAAAAAAAAAGAAATAAAAAAATAAAATAAAAGAGAATAAAAAAGACAAAGATAGGCCAAAGTTTCGAGAAAAAGAATACCTCGTGGATTTAGAAAAAAAAAAAAAAAAAAAAAACAGAGAGAAAAGAAAAATAAAAAGATGACTGAGAAACTTTCGACTCGTCCTAGATTGCGCAGGTGCGATCAACGAACGACTAACGAGACTTCCTGAACTTATCAGTCGGGCGTATTATTTGTTTATTTATTTATTTATTTATTTTTTTTTTTTTTAATCGCATACGATATCCTACGCTCGAAGTTATCAGTCATTATCTTGTTTCGCGAGAGTATATAACGAAAAAAAAAAAAAAAAAAAAGAAATTAATATACCGTTACGAAGGTGTAACAAATTCGTGACAAGTCGTTAGTCGCTTATATTCGTTTGTCTTATTTAAACGTATCAAGAGATAAGACGTTATTAAGTTTTTTTTTTTTTTTTTTTTTTTTTTTCTTAATTTAGAAACTTATAAAAAGGCGGAACAATGGCGTAGAACGTAATAACGAACGTTTGCAATCGGAGCCGAAGCGATAAAGGATGCAAATATTTGTATGAATTATTGACGAGCCGATTGAGGAAATATACAGAAGTTAGTGTGCCGACCCGTTATAACCCTGAGGCTATCGGGCTCGGCCTACATCCTTACTGTTCATGGATGCGAGCATTGGGAACACACTGTTAGCCTGAATAATAGGGCCCAAACTGAAAGAACCATCTTTTTTGATTCATTATTGAAAAGGTTTACGTGTTTTCGATGATGGAGATACGTAAAAATCTATTCTCTATTATGCTAAATTCTAATGAAATATATTCCGTTTTTATTATATTTATTATCATTTATTTTATTTTATTTTATTATCATATATTTATATATATATATATATATATATATATATGTGTGTGTGTGTGTGTGTGCATGTGTCAAATTTATTATCGATTAATTATAAACGTTATTAATGATAACGCATATATAAAAATATCACTCGAATATATTTTACGCTTATCAAATTATCAATTTTTATCCGAAATTTGTGTAACATTAAAAAAATATCGATACCTCGATGTCGTATTGTAACAAATAATATTTCAATCGATGAAGATAACGATAGCTGATCTTAATTGATAATAAATATTTTTGATTGATGATAAATATTTGTGACTAGCGTATTCCTTTAAAATAAGTTCGTAAAAATGAAAAGGAAATATAAAAAAAAAAAAAGAAAAAAGAAAGTATTGAATAGGGTTTGATACAATTGGTCGTTGTAGCTGTATCTAAGAAATTACTGTTTATAAAATCATTTATTAATAACGTAGTCGAACGTACGAATTTACCAACACTTACATTAAGTGAAATTGGTTTCTGCAACTCTCCAATTCCAATCTTATTCAATGAAGAGTGCTGACTTTCTTCTCGATGCATACTATCGCTCTCCTACCTTCACCAACGATGCTCCTATCGCATGAGATCTTAAGCGATTGCTGAAGTATACTAAATGTCGGTTAATATTAACGTTAGTTTCTTGTTTCTTTTTATCATCATCATCATTATTATTATTATTATTATTATTATTATTATTATTATTATTATTATTATTTATCGGACAGATTTTTATATCTTTATTATCAGTAATGAACATCCTGAAAGATAATCGAGACGATGAGATATTTCAAGTACATATTGGTAGCATGTATTCACGTACATAAATATATATATATATATATATATATATATACATATATACGTGTGATATGTACGTGTGTTCGGATAATACAAATATTTTTCTACGTAATTCTTTTACGCGTTTGAATCGTAAAGAAGAAGAAGAAGAAGAAGAAAAAGGAAAGAAATAGAAGATGAAAAGAAAGGAGAGGGGGAGCAAACAAAAGAAAAAAAAAAAAAAGAAAAATACAGAAAAAGAATTTAACTATCTCAAGCAATTAATGAAATCCTTAGCCGGTGGAGTCCGAAGGCAAGAAGTAAACTTTCGCTCAAAAAAGAAGGTCACAGTTAAATCCAATCCTGGTACAGGTTGATCGGCAACGTGAAACGTTCGATTCGTATTATTAAATTGGGTCAACGAATCCCGGCACGATCATTATCAAATTAGTTGATAATTACAAACTCGTAATTTAGATAACAATCTGAAGGATTTACTTCAAAGGTAGTAACAATTTTTACCTTACTATTTCAAAAATATATCTATAAATAAAATAAATATAAGAACGAACAAATAAAGAAAATCGTCGAAACTCCAGCGACGAACGTTACACTAAGAGAAGATGTTTCTTTTGTCTGTTTGATTTTATTGGTTGGGTGGATGGGAGATGGGTGGGTGGATGTTTGAAGAGACGTGGAGAAGGGGGGGGGGTGGGAGGAGGAGGAGGAGGAGGTATATAAATCGACATGATTTGTAACTTTTACGTACTTGGAAATTTCTGACGTAATCGTATACGGTGTATGGTTACGACTATGGTGGTTTCGCACGCGTTAAATGGTCCCCACACAGTGTTAAATCCCGTGCATGGAAAATACGCGGTGAAATCGTACTAATACACGTGTATATAACATGCTGTATATCGCGAAACGTCGCAGCATTCCTTAGTGATATATACCGGGTGTGTCCCTGTTTAGTCTCGCTTCTCTTCCTACCGTTGACCCTCTCCCACCCACCCCCCACCCCCCACTACGCACACATACACTCATAACACAGTTAATACGATGTTAAAGGAAAAGTAGGCGGAAGAAATCGTCGTCGATCGTCAAACGACGACTAATTTTCATTATACATCACCTGTTTACATTACCTTTGACAACGCGCTACCATTTTATTTAACGCCAATCGTTCTAAACGGGGAAAATGAAGTCTTCCTTCTTCTTGTTTTTTTTTTCTTTTTTCTTCTTTACCGTTTCTCTCTCTCTCTCTCTCTCTTTTTTTTTCTTTCTTTGAGGTATCAAGAACTTGATGTCACGTCGTAAACATTTCATTATCGTTCAATGTTTTCCATTTCCTTTTTCCTATTTGATTTAACACTTTGCACTATGAAGTCACCATTCGGATGACACTCCACGTTGTACACGTGTATGTACATTTATTACTTGGTTCCTCCTCTCTCTTTCTCTCTCTTTCTCTCTCTCTCTCTCTCTCTCTCTCTCTCTCTCTCTCTCTCTCTCTTTCTCTCTTTGTAAAATCGTCGAATTACCTTATAAAGCGATGAACGTTTTTCGTTATATAATTAATATGATAAAAACGGTTTTGGGATGTATTGGTTCGTATCAAGTATCGCTCTTGAAAGAGCATAGATTTATACTTTCTCTCTTACTATCGATATTTTATTAAATATTGTAATTCAATGTTATATTTAATATTTTATATAACGTATATAAAAAAAAATTCATATTCGTAGAGGTGATAGTATAACCAGCACATATATGCACTTTCAAAAAAGCTTTTAATACTACAATCAAATCACGTATTCACAGAGAAAGTTGTATCGTGTATCAATCGAGTTTATATTTTGTTCGATCAATAAACTAAATCATTTCTCGTATATTATACCCCGTTAGAATTTATATACATATATATATATATATATAAAAACATCTTCACGCTACGTTAAATTAAGAAGTTAAGAATCATTTAGTGTGGAGCCTTATTTTAAAGTTGACCAACAGAGCGATAGACCGTAAATATCTAGGAGCCAATCTTGAATGTGCATTGTGCACCTTAATGCTTCTTCTCTTTCTTTTCATTTTTTTTTTATGCATCCCGCATTTCCTTGCATTCTTCTTTTTTTTTCTATGGTTTTCTTACCCCCTCCCCTTTTTTGTTTTGCCTTTATTATTTATTATGCAGCCACGTAACAATTAATTGAATACATATATTCCGCTTAGTTACGGGGTTTATCTTCTTTTTTATTTTCAAATAATTACATAAAAGAATTTAATATATGCGAAAGACCTCGTGTACGTTCGTATAAATGATTTAATACGTTTTTATATTTTTAATTGGTAAAAAAAAACACACTATATATATATATATATATATATATATAATAATATGTTTAGTTATTTCAAATTAACATTAATTAATATTCAATACGAATAAAATTATAATACATCATTATATATAATCTCGTACGATAAAACTATTGTATTATTTGATGTTAAAATAATTTTGTATAATTTAATGTGCCATTCAATAATATTATAAATATCGTTAAAGAATGCCATTTGATTGTAGTTTATGGTGTAAATTAAAAAAAAAAAAAAAAAAAAAAAAGAACAAGAACAAGAAAAAAGGATAACGCGAAATGGTTAAATTTAAATGTTACAATATGGATTCGAGCAAAGGGGATAGACGTTTTAAATTTAGAATTTCTAGAGCTATGAACCCCCTGGTTAAGATATTCCATCTTCTTTTATTGTGTTCGTGGTTTTATAGTATTTGCTATACGACACACGTGCGGCTTGTAGGAATATAGTGGCAGGCACAATCAGCTAAAACGCATCTTTGGTATGCGGTCTTCCTCTCGTGCGGTTACAAATCCTATCCTTTCTCATTATCATGGTGACATTTATAGCAATGTGGACAACGAAATACATTGGACTGAAAACAAGGGACTTTTCCTTGAGAATCTTTCACCATGTTATACGTTTCCACGTACACGCGAAAGTTTTATATATATATATATATATATATATATATATAATTTAATATATATATATATATATATATATATATATATATATAATTTAATATATATATATATATATATATATATATATATATATATATAATTTAATATATATATATATATATATATATATATATATATATATATATATATATATAATGTAATTTTACTCTTGGTACTATATAGAATTATTTTATATATTATATTATATATATATATTTAGTTCTCAGTTAATTCCAATGTGATTTTTTTCCTAGTACTTTTGATATACCATATATACGTGTACGCGTACACACACACACGCACGCGTAAAATTAACAATATTAGTATTATCCTATATATAATATCTTATTTATTATATCAAGTAACATTTATAAACATACAAATACAGAATTTATATGATTATTAAATATTTTCGATACCGATTTATCTATATTCAAATGCAATTTAAATAATAATTATTAATTTTTGTCTTTCCAATTTATATACTTTCTTTTTTCCGATTTATTTTCTTTTTCCAATTTATTAATTTTATCTTAATTATTCATTTTTAATCTTTCCAATGAATTGGTGAATCGTTTGTCGAGAGATGGAATTGCTTGAAAAAAGAATACAAAAAAGAAAGAAAAAGAAAAACGAATGTATCGAAATATGATCGAAACCAAATGTTGTTTACACGTTATTCCAACGTTAGAGTTAAAAACTCGTAGGGATTACGTTGAAAAAAAGAAAAAAGGGAAGAAAAAAAAAACAACAACAACAACGATGACTTAAGAGAAAAAGTAGAAAGTATGTGCTATAAAACACTACGAGGAGACGTCGAACCAGGAATCGATCTCTCGCGAGATTTTTTTTGTTATTTTTATTTCATTTTGTACGACTTGAAATATTGATAGTCGTGCGAGATCGTTCGAGGATATAAGAAAGGGACGAGAAATTGTTTTGCACGCGAAACGAAGATATTTCATTACGGAAATACTATCTCAATATCAATGCGAGAGAAATTTCCTTCTTACTCGAGTATAACAATAGACAAGTTCGATCGATAGGATAAAAGAAATCGATATTACGGTTTTTCTTTTTTGTATTTTCTAAATAATCTCTCTTTTCAATAATATTTTTACAAGACCTTAACGATAGAAAACGAATCGGCTTTAATTCGAACAGGTAATAAACGAAAAGAATTAATGAACTTTCTACTGCGCACGACGTATAATAGTTCGCGTGTAAATTCTTATCAAACGTTGAAAACTTTTTACAAAAAGTAAATTTCGAATGATATCCAAAATGGTATCCAACGAACGTTCTAATAAAAAATTCTTTTCCCTATACAAACTCCACGCAAAGATTCTCTTTCTCTTTTGTATAAATTAAAAAAAACAAAGATATATATATATATATATATATATATATATATATATATATATATAAAAAGAAAGAAATTAAAAACTTCGAAGAAATGAGTTTTCGGTACGAAGTCTAGTAAATTGTAATAAAGAAAAAAAGAAAACCTGCGAACGAGACACTTCCTACCACAAATTTTTTACGCCAAGTTCGTTCGTTTTTCTTTTTTTCCCTTTTCTTTTCCTCTTCCCACCCCCCCCCGTTTTATTTAAATAACAAAAATAACGCTAAATGCGTTATTAGCGAGTAATGAGTTCTTTTTTTAAATAGATATCGATCGTATGTACATGCGATAGCATCGAAAAGTTCATGAAATATCGCGAATTCATGTAGACAAGCGCCGAGTACGAGAGAGAGAAAGTGTTCGGCCGTGGGAACTGGTAATATAGCGACTACTACGTTACACTTACTACGTCATTCATTTTTATTTTCTTTCTTTTTTTTTTTTTTTTTCTTTAAACCGATCATTACAAGTAGAATTTCTAAGAGGAAAAACGCGTGGTAGCACGAAGGCGAAATAAAATCGCGTGGTAGTGATGGTAGTAGTAATAAAAATGTACCATCCACGTTTACGCTACCTCTTTAACTCGTTCCCTTTTTTTTTTCAAGGATAATCGATTCGCAAGTCAATCGATAATCGCGACAATCGCGTTTACGAGTTTCAAATTAGACTTCGTACTTCCTTAAACGTACGATTAATTGAACAATCACAACGAATATTAAATATATTAATTGAAAGTTAAACGAGACCGACACGTAGGATCGTACGTTAAAGATCGTCTCTACGATTTGAAAAAAAAAAAAAAAAAAAAAAAACGAACGAACGAACGAAAAATAAGAAGAAGAAGGAGGAGGAGACAAAGGAAACAAATCGTCGTAGAAAGTCTCCAACAAAAATAATAAAAAAAAAAAAAAAAAAGAAAAAGAACGATCGACGAAGGACTTTAAACGAAAAAATCGCTGTATCGCGATCGATCGCAACCGATCGAATCCATGCGATCGAGATTTCTAACGAATTAAACGATCCAAATACCGAACCGTATCCTCCTTTGATCGCGAGAAACGTTTGTCGATCGATCCTACGACCTCGTATTATATAAGGAGGGGAAGGGGGGGAGGAGGTAGCGGAGGGTCAGGTCTCGCGAACGCGACAGGAGTTTCACCGCTACATCATCGCGGTCCCAGGCAGCACCTTACATAGAAGCCCGCACTTGGTTTCAATTGGACCGCAAGTGCGATCCCGTTACAACGTTGTACTTGTCTATGCCGAATCGGTAAAATCTTGTAATGCGACTTTTGTCGAACGGAAATTGTCAACACAGACGAAGACGTTTCCACGTATATACAGATCACGTTTTTGAATCGTTACCTACATCTACGACGATTTATTCTTACAACCCGAAATCGACAAAAAAAAAAAGAAAAGAAAAGGAAAATCCAATCGTATTCTATCGTTCGAAACGATAACCGTGTCGAATTTATATATATATATATATATATCATTCGTTAAGATAATCATTCGACTAATTTCGTGCTTAACGAATTTATTTTTTTTTTTTTGCACGATCAAATGAATTTTTCGCGATTGTGAATCGACATTGGCCAACGGAGATATCGACGGAAAATTTGGGATGCTTGTTGGCATTGTAATTAAAAAAGAAAGGAGGAAGTATCGTTCGATAAATCGAAGGATATCAAGGCACGACAACGACTCATTCAAATTACTTTCGTAACTAGGCGAATAGTTTTATTAGTCGTTTAAACAAATGTCATTGTATCGAATATATCGAACGCGTCGATAAACGTTCGTAAGGTTGTTTCAAAAGATCGTTACGATCGATTCGATTTTTTAATATATGATCGTGAGTTATCATCGAAACTCTGGTATTGTTGATAAAACTGTAAACACGAGTGCATGTGTTCGATGTGATTCGTTCGGGAAGAAATATGTCGTCGAGTTTGTTGTGCCTGCTCGAACGTCGCGCGTCTATCCGTGTTGGTAGAGACTTTCTTCTTAAACGTCTGGTGGAATCATTTATCCGTGAAGATGTCGCATCTGGTATCACCGATCGGCACGAGTGTAGATATTGCGTTCTCTTAAAGAAGAAAAGAGTCGGTCAAATAACAGTATGTCATGGCCTCCGAATGCCGTCTTCGGTATCCACGACGTATGGAATTTCTCATCTTTCCTTCCTTACACAGTTACAAATCTCTTGGTCTCTCTCTCTCTCTCTCTCTCTCTAAACGTCACCATTTGTGTACGTGTCTATGTGCACACGTGTGATTTTAATGTCCCAATCTATTTACTTTTAAGCGTTTAATATATCCTTACTATGTATATATATTTAACATACACTATCTCTATATATATTACGATAGTTCTTTAAATAATCTTCCATTATGACAATGTTGTTTATATATATATATATATATATATATATATATATATATATATATATAAAAGTGGTAATGATATGTGTATATGTATATATGTATATATATATATATATGTATGTATGTATGTATGTATGTATGTATGTATTTCTTTTCTTTCTTTATCTTTTATTTGCAGATGGAAACTTCGACAATGATCATATTAGAGCCTCCAGGATAGAGGGAGACTTGCAGGGTGAGTTTTTGAAAATTGATTTTCATTTTGTATTTACACGTTGAAAAATATAAAATAATATATATGTATAAATATGTGTGTACAATTATATATTGATACAATTTTCCGAATATATAAATATACATAACATTGCGCTTTTAATAAATATTCTCATGTATCATCGAGAGATATATGTAAATTGTAAAAACCAAAACCAAAACCAAAACCAAAACCAAAACCAAAAGAAAAAACAAACGAACAAAAATATCACCTTGTCTTTTATGGCGCCCCAAGGGTTTTCTTTTCTTGGTCCGACTTCTGTCCTTTTTCTTTGTTTATTTCTTTTTTCTTTAAAAAAGCAAAAAAAAAAAACGATTTCGATATTGTATATAGTAATAAATGTGTTTCGTCCTTGGTAACAAATGATGTCTAATAAAAATCTGATTTCGACTATTATCTTTATGTATCTCTGATATTTTCTGTTTATATCGAATGCAATGTTATGTCTAGTCACTTTATTTCTGCTTCAACCTTTGTCTCTACCTATTTTACTTTCTCCACATGATGAATATTAAATTTGTCATGTACTATACTTTATACGTGCGTGTTGACGCGAGGTGCGGCCGTGTATATATATATATATCCGTGTATATGTGTGTGTATATATATACATATATATATATATATAAACCTTCGAACTGAAAAACATTTCTTTTTCTCCAATTCATAATTAAAAAGCATAATCAGTTTTAGTTAATTAGATCTAGTGCATAATGTCGAATAAAAATAAGTTAAACGAACAAGATATATATTTTATTTTTTTACTTTTTTTACTGATCACAAATATATCACAGTAATACATAAATATGTGTATATATATATATATATATACATACATATATAAAAATAATTTGATTATATCAAAAATGTATTTTCTTTTTTAATTTTTTTTTTGCAATAGTTTTATCTTGTTTTTTTCTTTTAATTGAATTACACGAATCAGATGATCGTATCATCTGATCATCGTATCATTGCTGTTGCTATTATTATTATTATTATTATTATTATTATTATTATTATTATTTATTTATTTATTTATTTTTTATTTCTTTTTTTTTTGTAAATACGGCCGTATACAAAAATGAACATACGAGTGAATTTATTTGAACAATCAAAACTAACTTTCGGTCAAATTTTTCTTTCTGCAAATCTCTTTCCCTCATTGATTTCTTTAATATGTGGTCAGGCTATGCACGAAATTCTAACGGCTATTATTTTCTATCGTTATTTGGCACAAATTACTACTTAACTATTTTTTCCGTGCTGTATATCGCTAAAGAAGCAGAACACTCTGTTATAAGCATACCACTTTCTAAATAAAAGCTTGATTTATTTGTTCTCTTATGCGACCGGGGTTTAATTATTTATTTATTTATTTATTTATTTATTTATCAATTTCCATTCGTCAAATTCCACGACGGAGATGTGCGTACGTTGTAAATGGAAAATAGAAAACATATATAAGTGGGACGTCGTATTAAGAAGAATCGAAAGAAAGTGCAATGTGAATTTTATTTGGAAAAGAAAAGACTTTATTTTCTTCTCATAATTTTTTCTTTTTTTTTTTTTTTTCTTGACAAATACAGAAATATTCATTCATCTCGTCGTTACGTTCTTCGTTTATCCTCCGTATCGTTTCTTTTCGATCAATTCTTTTTGTTCTCTTTTTTTTTTTAATCGTCTCGTCCCTTTCCCTCCTTGCCACTTCGAGATAACGCGTTGAAACGATATAAACAATAACGCGATATATATGTGTATATATATATATATATATATATATATATAAATGTTTATTACCGGAACATATGAGATTCATGAAAAATCAAGCTTTAAAAACGTACGACCTGTTAAAAGTATCGGAGATACAGGTATTGTAGATTACAAAAGAGAGAAGGTGTTCTCTATTTAAAATCGTCTATCTCTTTTTCTGTTTCTGTTACTGCTCCTGCCTGCTCCCCGCCTTCAACTATTCTCAACAACTGGATGCCGTCTGCCTCCAACGTCCGCCCGCCCGCCCGCCCGCCCGCATCTCCGACTCTTCTCCGACGACCTACGTTGTAAAAAAAAAAAAAAAAAAAAAAAAAAAAATACCTACGCGAAAAATATACATATAAAACAATCTCACCGGACGGATTACAATAACGACAAATAAAAACTTCAAACGGACATACGAAACTCAACAACAACAACAACAACAACAACAACAACAACTACAACATCAACAATAACAACAAACAACAACAAAATAATAATAATAATAATTCTGATTTTTTTTTTTTTCGATGGGTCTAATCAACACTACCGATCAATCGTCTCGTGATAAAAACGATCAAACGTGCACTATACTCTGTTCATATTCATTCTTGACATTTCAAAACCTTGGACACACTCTCTTTCTCTATCTTTATCTTTCTCTTTCTCTCTTTATATATGTGTGTGTGTGTGTGTGTGCGTGTATGTGTAATTGTATTTTCTCTTTGCTTTTTTATTTCTATCTCTTCTATCTCCCCTCCCCGCCTGCTCGCTCGCCCAACCCTATTAACTTTGTGGATCGTTACGATCTGTCTCTTGGTGATGGTGCGATATTTTGTTATTCATTTTATTTTGCGTTATTCACTTATATTTATGTTTCGTGTATTTTTTATTTTTTTTATTTTTTTTTCTTTCTTCTCATTAATTCTGTAATCGCGCACGCGACCATTCCCCTTTTTTCTTGCGGCCGGCACACGCATATGCATTTCCAAAAAAAAAAAAAAAAATAAAAAAAAAATAAAAAATCGTCCGATACGTTGCGTCCGAATTTCTACGTCCTGGGTTGCGTCGTTCGTTCGTTCCTACTTTTTTTTTTTTTTATTTTCTTTTTTTAACTAACTAACGTTGTATCAGGCGTTACCACCGTCCTATTGGTATCGGCCCGTCCTGGAAAATCCGTGCCCCCTGTTGGTCTACTGACAAAAACCGCACGTACGTTCGTACAAGACGGAGCAAGTACCGAGTTCGCAACGCAGGTATTAGGTACGACATTGGACAACGGACGTTTCTATGCGAGAATATTGTCAACCTCTAGTAGAGTGTTTTACGAGAAAGAAACGTCGGTCGATCCAACCAGTCCTTACGTCGTGTATCCATCGAGAACGACGGAATACGATTGGCGATCTAAGATCGATCTCGGCGATGTTCCTCCGATCAAGGCGATCGAGGAGATAGATATAAAGGATGACAATGACGATGATGATGGTGATAAGGATTCGTCGAGAAATAATACCGCCGATAACAGGCGTAAATTAACGAACGTAAACGATGGTACGAGGACGACGAGATTGGACGATCTGACGAGGGAGAACGATATATTCAGTAAGAGAGAATTGGGTACGGAATTGCAAAGATTTAAACCGATTAAAGTTAGACCTGCTGAGAATTTGCCGACGTATACTGTCAAACAGGAATACGTGTCGAATAATTATGATTTCTTCGAGAGCGAACAGCCGAAGATTAGGACGCGTTTACCGAAAATATTCAAACCTACGTCAAAGCCGACCCAAAGGAAGTACGATAACAAGCCATTGGCTACGGTTACTTATCACGGATTCGCTGACTTTACGACTACTGTAGGCGACACTGTTATAGTTTTCTCACCTAGTACGTCACCGGCCCCAGTTGGTCGACCGGCAACTACGATCAAGGGCGACGCCACGCTTAGGCCGGACGACGGTGTTGCTGTCGTTAAAATCAGGCCGACCGTTGTCTCGGGGAATCACAGAACGACCGAATTGCCGTTTACGAGATCGCGCGATCAGACGGATACCGGTACGAATAACGAGAGAGACGAGTTGTTGGATATAGTGAACGGTGGTAATATTCAACCGAGCGTCGTTGAGGAGCCCGAAATCGAATTGTCATCGAGGTCTACCGATCCTTTACTGTTGATACCCGATATAGAAACAAATTCGATCAAACCTACGGGTCTTCTCAAGGTAATCGATTCCATGACATCGTCCGACGGTACTACCACTCGTTACAAGAGTCTCATTTATGGTACATACATCGGCACTAATTATGCCCAAGTCATTCACACCTCTTCGAACGTATACTTCTTCCCCAATACCGCTACGATAACGACGAACGACAACAACGACGAGGATACTACCTTGGAATACGAATATACAAATATAAGTGACGGCGAACAGGAACAGGACACGACCGTGGATATGAGCGTTGGTACAACGCCACAGGTTATAACTACCAGCGAGGAGGCGTCGCCGGAAATGAACGAATTGACGACTCCGTTCAAGGACACCACCGACAGCGTCCTGACGACGTTGAAAGACATTTTGGAAAGTGCGAGAAAGGTTTTAGGGACGACCGATTCGGCGCTGCCAACGTTCGACGATGGCATAACGAACGATATCATAACGGGGGATCCCCAAGGACGTAGCATCAAGGGTGGATCAACTAGAAACGAATACGATCAGGATGATAAGAATGTACAACGGCCGGATTATGTCGACTCGAAGGAACAAATTTCATTCGCTACGAAACTTTTACCCTCAACTGTGTACGAGACGTTTACGTATTACACGACCTTCTTCATTCCTAACGAAAATGGCGATACGACAACGTCGGTGAAATCTCGCGAGGTGGTATCCTCCGAGGTTACTTTCTTGACGGAACTCATTACGCCAAGTTCCACCGAGAGTCTCGTACTTCCAACGAGGTCGGACATATCGATAATATCGCAACCGGTCTCGAATTTGGAATCTCAGTTAGATCGGGAACAAACGACTAAACAGGACGAAGAAATAGAATTGATATTTAAAACTTTATATACGACTTATACATACCTGACGACGTTCTTCCAAAAGGATACATCGAGCATTTCCAGTAGAGAGGTTGTAGAAACCAACGTTATCACGCAAACCGTTGGACCAAATGGCGTATCCGCCGCGGTAGCTAGTCTATTCGAAAAGGATGAACCTATTCTGATAACACCCACAGAGATATCGCAAACGATCTTGCCTTCGGTGATATCTCAGCAAACTGGAGACGATCCGGCAACGACACCAGAATATTCGGACTTTACGGGTAAAGATATGACGGAAGGTAGTTTGACAACGATTCTGGATGACGAGACTACGATCACCGAACATATTAGTACAGTACCGACGGTACCCGACGAGGATGATGAATTGGAGGATACTGAAAAGTCAATAACCGAGCTCGAAGCTAGCCCAACCCCAGCGTTATCGACTGGTATAGCGAAACATCAATTGAAAACGTATTACACTACGTACACGTACTTTACCACTACCTTCGTTGACGACGAAACGGAAATAGAAACGAGAACGGAAGTATTCACGAATGTTGTAACGGAGACGATTCAACCTAGTCCAACGATTTCAATATCGCCAGAAACTACATCGTCGACTTTGTCAACTCGGACCACTAACAAACCGACAGCGCCACCAGAGATATTGGCGTATCTCGAAGCTATTCAAAGACAGAAATCTCAAGAGGAGGCTTTCCTATTGGCGAAAAAAGTACAAGCCGAAGCTAATGCCTCGGAACACGTTAATAACCAGAGTGATGATACCACGTTGATAGCCGAAATGACTACCGATGAATTCACCGAACCACCGACGACGACATTGGAACAACGATCTTCCACGGAAAATATAATTCGTGATCTTGAGATAAATGGACAAGTTACCCCAAATCCTCCGATAAACGGTGAAATTTTAGGATCTATGATAACGGATGTTCTCTCGTCCTCTAGTTCCGGTGGTGGTACCGTTTTGGACGTAATGGATAAAAGGAATGCCGTGCCGGAAGATCAAGAATTATCCGAATCTAATCATCAAGACGTTGAACCTCCGCCAACGTTATTGTTACAAACAAGTTACACGACATTCACTTATTTTACAACAATGTATAAGGGCGATACGTCTAACGTTGCCAGCCGTTTGGAAACGGTAACGAACGTCGTGACGGAAACCATAAGGCCAACGGTTGCGTTACCAGCGGATTCAAGTACATTGCCGGTTACTTATTTCACAACGTTCACTTATTGGACAACTTTCTACAAAGGTGGCGATACCTTGACTACGAGCCGCGAAGAAACGGTTAGCACGGTCGTAACGCCGGATCTCGCGGCAACGCCAACCGTACAATTGGAAATGGTTATGACGTATAGGCCGGATTCGACCTCGTCTACGGTATCGTTGATCGAGGAGGAATCGTTTAGCGACGACAAACCTAAGTTGACAGCTGACAACGAGGTTGCACCGTCGGATATTCCATCGTTAGAGAAATCACCTTTAGAAGACGCAACCACGGTTACGAAAGGAAACGACGACGACGACGACGACGACGACGATTTGATCGAAAGTTCGATCGTTACTTTAGAACCTACAACGTTCTACACGACTTATACTTACTTTACGACGACTTACTCTGGCAACGAGACGATATTGAACAGTAGATTAGAAACTGTAACCAGCGTCTTCCATCCTAATACCACCACGGAACCGAAAGCGACTGGACGTGCCATCGGTAGCGGTGGTGCCTTGTATCCTGGAGTTCAAGGATTAGAAACAGAAAATAAATCGATAGTACCGTCGAAGGCCGTTGAAATTCCTAAAACTGGATTAATATCGACCATTCGTTCTAGTAAAGTACAAGACGACGTTACGACGCATTACATGACCGACGTATACGGTACCATTATCGATGGTCTTTACGCACAAGTTATGGAAAGTTCAACGAGTTTGGAGACACCCACGTCGCTCTTCTTAGCCACTCCTGTACTTCCTACGGGTGTACTCTCGTTAAACAAAGGTAGCGTGGTGGATGCGGATGGCGTTACAACCGTATACTTTACAACCAAACAGATCGGTACTTCGATAGACGGGATGTACGCTAAAGTCATCGAAAATAGTTCTAGTACGAAGATCGACGAAGCTAAGAAACAAACTATATCGTCGACACCTGGTCACAGGACTGGACTGGTGCGATTGATCGAGGGTCAAATCGAGAACGACGGTATCACGACGTACTATCAATCGAAGGTTATCGGTACAAGTATCGAAGGAAGGTACGCGCAAATAATTGAAAGTACCTCGAGCTTTGCATCCGCCGCGCCAACCCTAAGTATCGCGCCAACGTCAACGTTACTACCGAGTACGTCCATTGGAATTATAGAAGTATCACCGTCGCCTGCTGTGATTCAATCGTCCTTGTCGGAAGATTCGACGACGGACAACCCAGGACATGACGAGGATTCCGAAGAGAACGAGGAGAACGATGAGGAGGATGATCAACAGGAGGACGATCGTAGTTCGAGAAAGAAATCAAGATTGACGTTCTCCTCGAGGAAAAAGTCATTTACTCCGGTTATCATACCGTTCGCATCTAGAAATCGGCCGACGTTTAATCCAAAACGCAAAGGGGCACAGGGCGCGACGACTATCACGAGAACCGACATAACGCCAACGATAACTGCAACGTTAGCTGGAAAAGGTAATAGATTCGCGTCGTCGAGGGGACGCGTTAGTTCACCTATCGGGCCGTATTCATCGACCGTTTCGCCGTCCAGTTCGAGAAGGTTTTCTGGAAGAAGAAATACAGCGTCGTCTACGAGTTCTATAAATTCGTCATCGGTGGGCGCACGAGGTAGAGGAGCATCCAGGATATCACCCTCGTCCGTTCTCCAAGGTAACAGACGTGCACCTGCCACTATCAGAGGTTCTTCGAGAGGCTCGCCACGTGGCTCAAGTTCCGTATACCCAGGTGCATCGTCCAGATACAGACCTGGTATACGAGCTTCGTCTACCTTGTTACGAGGACAATCGTCTACCATCAGGCAGGACGATCAAGACAACGACGCCAACGAATTCACGACGACCACTTTGGTCACCGAGGAAACCCCGTATACCCAAGAAACCGACGAGGGTGAGACGGTAACCGTACCTCTTCAAACGACGACTGAATCTTCTCGAAGATCAACGAATCCACTTTTAAGATTCCGCAGGCCGATAAACTTCAATGGAAGTTCGAGGCCAGGTACAACGGCAAAGCCTAACAATCGAAATAATAACAAATCCAATTCGCCGAGCGTACCAAATCGAAACGTTGGCTCTCGATTGAACAACAGACCGACTCCGCCTACGCCTACGAGATCGCGCCAAACAAATCCTGGCTTCTTTCCGCCTCGTGGATATTTTAGCAGGAAGCAGGAATCGATCGTAGAGGATCAGATTGATGATACCGATAACGAAGAGGAGGAAGATCTTGAGGAGGATCCGGTCGAGGAGATTGCGGATAACGATTACGAGGGATCCGAGCACGAAGACAAAACTTCGGCAACGAGTATCAATGCCAATCGTCGTTACGGTAAAACGCTTGGACCGGTTGCACAGATCAGACCATTTGGTTCATTTGCAAGGGGAAGAAGGGTTCGTCGGCAGGCGAATCAATTGAGATCGTTGACCAGTCGCTTTCGAAAATCAAAGCAACCGATGACGAGTAAAACCGACGAGACGATCGACGTCGTTGGTAGTCCGTCGAACGTCGAGGATACAACGAAAGCATCGATAAAGCCAGTGGCTCGATACAGTTCTCGTACTAGAACTACGACTGGTTCACGGCCAAATTTTAAGCCATCGAATAATCCAGAAAAATCGCAAACGGAGACGACCGAAACGAGCGCGAATCAATCGAGTAAGGCAAATGGAAGAACGAAACAAAATACCAATGGTAATATTAGAACTACATCCTCGAGAATAAAACCCTCTCCGACGTCGGGGAACAGCAGACAGTTCACGCTTAGAGAGAAGGATTCGTTACAGACTAGATCAAGTTACAAAAGGTCACAGTCGACGACAACTAGAACTACAAGTAGGCCAACGAATAAAGCAACGGATAATGTCAAAGCGAGACCGCCAAGACTGAGAACGAACAGCGGGAAAAGTCAGGTTGAATCGATCAATAGTTCACGCAGAGTATCTTCCTCGCGTGCCACTTCGAGAACTCCAACTAGAAACGGAAGTAGTAGCAGAAGAAGCTCCCAAAGAGGAAGAACCTCTCACGAGGATATCAGGGAATCACCGATAGTTTATCCAGACTTCGATGGGACGATAACGGTAACCCATTATGTACCAACGGAAGTAACGATACCTGTAGTAAATAATGGCGTAACCGAGCAACGCAATATTATAACGGCTCAGCCTAGTACAGAAGTCCTTGGTCCTTCTCAGTACAGCACTGTAACTGGTGGCGATGGTAGACCACTGGTAGTTATCGTCAGCGAAGCTACAGGTATTAACAGTCAAGGTCAAACTGAGATTACACGATTTTTGCTTCACGAAACGCCAACAACCCGCGTCTCTCATACGCTTACCACTTTTGGTGGTCGGAGAGCGTCCCAGTCGGTTATCGTACCTACGACCGTTTATTCGGTTGAAAACGTAGTATCTACGATACGGCCTTCTTTGCCCGCAAATCCACCTCTTGCGAATATCCTTTTATCACAATTGCTTCTGGGTCAGTTAAATCCGCAGAACCAATTACTACAGCCTCAAGGTACACCCACTACGCAATATAACACCCGCACAACGACCTACGTCACTACGATTACGAAACATCAAAGCACCGTCATTCCGCTTACCTTCCGCGGTAAAGAGATCTTAACTACCTTAATAGACTCCTCGAGCGACGTCGTAACCGCAACGGAATTTATCACGGACACCGTTGTAGTTACACCAACTGCAACTTTACCAGCGGCTAATTTAAACTCTTTGCTGCTGTTATTACAACAGCCCCAACAACAAATACAACCAAATTCAAATCCTTTGTTGGATCCCTTGTTCGCCGCGGTACCTTTGTTGACGCAAAGTAACACCCTACCGGGGGAAGTCGAAAGGCGGCACCAACCGGCCGATTCGGATTATAAACCGGACAGTTACGAATACTCGGACGAGGATCTCGAGGAATACGAAAAGCCATCGTCACGGGTACGGGGTGGACGGGATAGGTCACACGAAAGGAAGGATGATAATTCCTCTGCCATTTCAAAGGCTGAATCCAGCGTCGTAACGCTTTATGTATCTGGTAGAAGACCCGGGGAATTTAGCACCGTACTGAGTACCGTGAAAATTGGTGAAAAAGCTACGGCATCGAGAAGACGAAGGGATTTAGATAGATCCGTTAAAGTACAACCATCGATTCCACCGTCCTTACACGCGGCTACAGAACCAATTGCTGTCCTAACGGGAAGCGATGATACCGTAGACGCACATACGCCAACGCAAAGCCTCGAAAGCGTAGTAGGTGACGTGGGACGGCATATTTACACGTACACTCATACCTAATCAAATTTTTTGCCCCATCTTAGAAATCCTTCTTTCCTCTCTCCTAATCCCCCACCCCCCGTGGTCCCTCCCTCTCCCTTTCTCACTCATTGGTTCATTTTGTTTTTCGATCTATTCTATAATACAAATAATGCTCGTGGTTTAGCGACCTTTCTAAAATTTATTTTTCTTTGGACGAGGATATTGGTCCAAAACAAAAATGAATTTAACCAAATATAAATATATATGGGAAAGGCAATGTCTGAATATGTCGGATAATTTTTGTATCCGTGAAGATATATATATATATATGTATGTATGTATGTATGTATGTATGTATGTATGTATGTATGTATTTATGATCAGTCTTGCCTTTCCGTTGTAATTATTATAAAGGAAGATCCGCGTAGACGAAAGCTCGCAGCTTCGAGAAGACTAGAACCATTGAATTGAAGAAACTGTCCGGTTTCCATCACGTTCATACAACATTTATCTCTTAATCCTAATTAAACACTTCTCTTCTTCTTTCTTTCTTTCTTTCTTTCTTTCTTTTTCTTTTTTCTTTCCATTAAAATTCCTTTTTTAACCATTACGTCATATATTTCCTTCAACTAACAAAATAGCCTTCGATGCCACCGCCGCACGCGCGCCCACACGACGATCAACCTGGCCAAGCGTAGTTACGGTCTTTCATTATTAACATTTGTTCCGGCCAAAAGCATGTCGTAAAAAATAATACACTATTTTCGAGTATAAATATACTGCGCTAAAAAGAAAATAATAAAAAAAAAAAAAAATAAAAAAGAGCATACGCGAGATGACGAAAATACTCTCAGAGACTCGTCTGATTCGTAATATTTGATGAACGTTATATATTTGAAATTTGATTACTATCGTCCGATTGTACGTGGAGATTTTGAAATACGAGACAAATCTTGGGGCATGTTTAGAAAATGAATGAACGAATGAACAGAGAGAGAGGACTGGAAACATTTCAGGGGAACAGCGTAACGGTTTAAACGACAAGAATAACCCGGCCGAGGGATTATATGGGAAATCGTTATACGACGATAGCGCATACTTAGATAACGAGGATAATCAGCCCTTCGAAAATTCTGCCTCGGACGATACCGACGAATATCCCGAAATTAGGCCACTTAAGAGAGTTAGAATACGTATTCCGATTGTTCGAAGTAGAGTTCCGAAGAAGCACAAACTCACCGTGGTCAGACGTAGACCATTGACGCCATCGACTAGAAACGAACAAATCAATCGTGGTAACGCTCAAACACCGAAAAGAATAGTCACTAGAGTCAGAGCGTTAGGATTGGCACATTCCAGAAACTCGATCGCAGATTTGAACGATTTGGAAAATTTTACGTCGGAGACTGCACGTCACAAAATAACGATCACGCGAAGGAAAAAACTCGAACCAACGATCAGTACGGTTACACCGAAGAGGGTTAGAATTACCAGGAAAAAATTAATCGCCGTAAGACCGATAGAACCAACGCCAACTTTAGCCATCATTACTACGGGCTTTTTTACTGCGCCCTCGGACTACAGCGACGAGTACGAGGACGAAGATAATACGGAAGAAGAGGATACGGAAGAAGATATCGAAGATGAAAATTATCCTACCATTACCACCACCACCACCACCACCACCACCACCACCACCACTACTGCTACTACTATCACTCCGAGCCTCGAGGTGACACCCGATGACATCGAAAGCAAGCCAGATGAGGAATTAATTGAATTCAAATCACCGGTATTGGAAGTAACGTCGGTATACGAACTTGTCGACCCGATGCCCGTTATTATTACTGACAACTTTTTCTTTCCACCGACCGACGACGACGAGGATGATGAAAATTACGAGGATGATAATTATACAGAAACAACAACGTCCGACAATTTATCTATCGGTGATATATCTAATCCGTCGAATGAACGAAATGATACGGTAAAATATGATACCCGATTAGAGAATGTCGACGATGATACAACAACGGCCATATCGAATGTGGATGAAGAAGATCTCGCAAATCCTGTCAAAGAATTCGGGACGTTAGACGAAGATGTAAAATCGAATAGTGATACTGATATCGATGTACCAATTGACACGGCAACGTTATCACCAACTCTAACGACAACAGAATCAACCGATATTGTTAACGAAGATGACAGTAATGAGCTCGGTGTATCGGATTCTACTGACGAGACCACGAGTGATATCATGGAAATAACTACTACTTTGGCAGAGAAAGAAACTACGACACCGGTAAAAGATGAGGAAGAAGAAACGACTGTTGTACAAGAGGAAGAAACAACTTCACTACGAGAAAAGGAAACGACTCCTTTATTGGAAGAAGAAACAACTGTTATAAAAGAAGACGATGAAGAAGAAACAACTCCTGTAATAGAAGAGGAGACAACATCTCTCCGGGAGAAAGAAAAATTATCTATTAAAACGAACGATGTAATCAAAGATATTAATCTTTCCGATACGCCAGATATATTTGTCTCGGCTGATAAAAGAAATATCACTACTGTATCCGAAGAATCCGTAGAACAAAGTACCGCGATATCGGATGTAATCGAACAACCAGTTACAACCATTTCGAAAACGATTGAAACCAATCTAGAAAGAAATTCTGTACCCCTGTCGATAAACGACACGATCAAAGATTTTGACTCGACGAGTGACATTGGTACTTCAATAAATGATTTCACGGATAACAATCAAATTCCAAACTCTAAGGAAGAACAAAGGGACAACGAGATATTGACGGTAAAGCCTATACAGTCGCACAATGAATTTGAAACCCCATCGATTCTTGTCACATCAAACACGTCCAATAGAATCGTCGACAATTTATCTGATTCGAAAGTTCCTTACTCGGAAACATTCGTAACATCGAATCCCTCAATTTCCTCCAACTTCGATAACTCTTACATACCAAGCGTAATTCCCCTTGACACAGAGTATACCACGTCGAATAAGCCAGATGTTCGAATCAAAACGACAAACGTTTTAACATTGAACCTAACGAAAACTATACCGTCGCCTAAGCCAGAAGACATCGAGTCTGGTCTTTTGGATGATCTTTATCTGTCATTTACGCGTCCTAATCTCCCTGAAATCGTTAAATCCAATTCGGAATCGATCGATGTAGAATCGAAGAAATCTATGTCGCATCAAATCCCGTTAGAACCAAGTACAAGTATTTATTATACGGAGACAATAGTAACGTCGACAAGATTGAGAACTTATACGTACATAGTGACAAAATTAAATGGACTTGAAACACAAGTGACATCCTCTACGACGATTAGACCGAGAGTGACGACACTAACATTGACAGTGCCCATCACAGTGACTGTCACTCCCACCATGGAGTCATCAGTCAACGCGCATTCATCTATATGTAATGCGGTATCCGTTTTTGGTGAGTAGTCTTTATCAAATCTCCTGAATTTTTCATTTTATCTTTTTTTTTTTTTTTTTAAAACGACCTTACGATAGATTATCGTCATCACAAGACATAAATATATATTAATACGTTCACGTGCGATACGAATTATCGTTACGATTATATATCTCGCGTAATTGACATATATTTTTTTTTTCCTTTCTTTCTTTCTGCCTTTCTTTCTTTCTTCAAACTGAACTATGCTACCTACACGCCATACGCACGAACACACGTCACGACTATGTAAAAAATGTACATACTGTAAATGAGTAAAAAAAAAAAAAAAATCTTGTACATATACCTATTATCCTATTATCGTTGTTAATATTATTTATTAGGATAATTGTCTCTTGACGTAGATCATCGTAATTTCTTCATTTGATTCAATATTTTCAATTTTTAACTAACAATTTTTCGTAGAAACACTTTTATATTGAATATAACGTAACAATTGGTAATAGATATTTTTCAATGCGTTAGGTATTGGGGTATTTAATTAAGATGTATATATATGTAATTATTTTTGCATTATATTATATATATATATGTAGTACTTTAATCAACTTAATCACTCGATCTATCTCTCTCTCTCTCTCTCTCTCTCTCTCTCTCTCTCTCTCTCTCTCTTTATATATATATATATATATATCTTTTATTTTTCACTAATATAAGTAGCCATATTTTGAATGAAAAATACAAAAATTTTATTTATATTGTACAATCAAAATTATAAGTATCAATATTCATTCGAATTGACATAATGTTAATAGGAGAAGATACGTTGAAAGAAGAGGAAGAGGGAAGGAAACTTAATCTGGCGACGCGCGTGATGTCTAATGGGGTTGAGGTTATTGTAGCGGGACCAACTCCAGCTTTGAGATGGGAAAATTCAAATCCCCAACCAACCCTGACATTATCAGACGCGGTTGTTATGTTATTACCTCAAGAAAAGTCTAGTGACTTCGTTACAAAAACGTGTACAACAACGTTCACGTATTTCGGAACTATTAATAACAGCGTAAACTCCGTTATCGCTACAGAGGTAGATATAACACGTCTGTTTTGATATGAATTAAAAAAAAAAAAAAAGAAGAGAAAAGAAAATGTATCGATGTGCAAGGTATAAACGTTCAAAGAGAGATCTTTCTTTTAAGATTACGTCTAGTGCAGTTACGGAGGAACATCAAAAGATAACTGGATCGGAAACAGCAACTGTTGTAATAGAACCATCCCCAACTATACGTAACGAAGTACTCAAGACAACTTACACGTATTTAACCGTTGACAAGAATCATCCTAATATGGATGATTCATTAATAGGTAGTACAAAAGTTTTAACAAACAAGGTTACGTCGCCCCAAAATTATTTGCATATGATGTTGGAACCTTCGGAGGTATCACATCCGGAAACAAATACGTATCTAAGTACGAAGGTATTAGAAAAAACTTATATGGAGGATGGCCATACTAAGGTGCAAACGACGAGCGATAAGATTACTAATCAGGTTAGAACTTGATATTCATCGCTATTCGTTATGTCAAATGTATTTTATAATATACGAGGCGTTTTATTTTCTTTTCTTTTCTTTTTTTTTTCTCTTCAGTTAATAGCAACTGAATCTGGATCACCACCTAAGCCTACCAGCGTCATTACTACTTTAACTGCTTTGGATAATACCGATGAAGCTATGACGGATATTATGAAGACCTATTATATCACATACACATACTATAATACATTTTTCGAGAAAGGTACATCCGTAATACGTACCAACGTTGCAACTTCAACAAATGTTGTTTTAGAAAAGATTCCTACGAAGGACACATCTACGACGAAAGTAACACAAATCAATGCTACGCCCGAACCGATTCAAATCTTTGCTACCAAAACGTATCTCACAACGTTCACTTATTTCACGACACTTTTACAGGTACTGTATCTCATCGGTCCCTCTTTTTTTTTTTTTTTTTTTGGTGGGTGATTGGGATTGGATTTTGACGTGATTTTATGCCATCGAAATTTCATTTATAGGCCGGGCCCGATGGTGAAACATCGACAACCATATCATCTCGTTCACATATTATAGAAAATGTAGTAACAGAATCAATAGCACCAAGTTTGCTTGACGCTGGTTACATGAATGCTTTACTAACAACAGCGTACCATTCCGATCCAGTTAAAAACGTGGTTACTGGTTCAACGATCATTTTCTTTGACGAAGAAGATCAGATCGATCCAACGACGTCTAGCAGTTTGATAGAGTCTACTACATCTGTCGGAATAGGAAAAGTTGATAAACCATCTGAAAATGTAACATTGACCACATTAACTAGTGTATCTTCGGATTCGCCAGAATCAACCGTCAATCGCGTGGACTACGTTAACAATCAGGTAAATCATTCGTGACAACGAAATATTGTATTATTTTTTGTTGTAATATTTAACAATGAAAAAAGAAATTATTTAAACATTTTAAAGATTTCAATGAATTAACGTATTTATTAACAGTTACATCGATTTTGTCAATTTTAGGATAATAATAAAACAACGTCGTTGAATAATACCGTTGAACACAAACGACCTTCCACTCACGATGGTGGTGACATTCAGTTAAGTAATCTTCTACATCTAGGATCTCTAGGGATCAATGGTCTTTCTGCTTTGAAGCCTGTAATTACAGCAATGGCTGGTTTATTGCAAGGAAAAACTGCAACTCGTAGAAACGATACGGAGCCTTCCTCAGTCAGTCAAGAAACTACTACGCAAAGGTCGCCCATTTATATACCAGTGGCAGAATTTGCCGATGACGATATTGAAGTTGCCGAAAGTCAAAATATAGGTAATATTTTCGACGAATGAAAACAAATCGAATTGTTCATAATTTATTCGAGAAAATAATAAATTTGTCATTTGTAATGTGAATTATTTTAGCCGCTCATTTGGTAAATCCTAAACACAATCACATAGCTGAAACACGGCACAAAGTTACAAGTAGCTTGGCAGACGGAATACCAATATCACCTGGTGAAGTTATAACAGCTAATAGCGATGTCATTATTGGGAAACCCGGTAAGATGGCACCAAGATTGCCACAAAATTTCGTCAACGAGGATGAACATATTGGAATGAAACCACCGCCGTTACCAGTACCAAATATTCCCGTTCATCCAGTTTTAGAAATTCTTGAGAACAATCGTGATGATTTTCAAGAACACCATACCCCTAATATATACAAGGAACAATTACAAATTATACCATCTCATAGGATATATGAGGAACATTTAAAAATTCCACTTTCTATGTCGCTCAACGCAAAACTCCAAGTAGTCCCAACGCAACCTCAGAAATTACATCCCGTCGAGTCTGTTCAGACTAATAAGATAGAATTGAAACACGAAGGTATACAGCATGATCCTTTATTGAAACCGCCCGACAAGCCAGGTACTGAGAAGATTATAAACAAGCAAACCGAATGGAGTACGGATGGTTCCAGAGGACCATGGGGATCAACAAATCCGTTAACACCGCCCGCATTGCCTGTTACGTTTAGTGACGTACGTGTTAATTTTTTACCACACTTCGATTATCATTTGGAATTATTTAACGTCAAAATATTACATTTTCCTTCAGCTTTATTCGGAGAAACCGGCGAACGACAAATCTTGGACGACGTCGTTTAAGCAACAAAAACAACCAAATTGGGCACAAAAGGATACTTTCCTTCCCGATGGTTTACCCGAAATTCAAACGTCAGAAACACAATCATCTCCGTCGGAACCGATCATTCATCAAGTCCCACATATCATTGACAGATCAACGGGTCAACCATTACTCGTTAATATTCAGCCTAGCCAAGTGGCAAATGTTATGATTCCTCAAGATGGAACGCAAGCATTGATATTCGGTGATACAGGAGAACGTCACATAAGCGGCCAATACTTCGACGATCCGTCACCTTATCCAGAACCTGAAACTGGTCCTGGATTTGTTGGAATCCAAAAGGTTTTATATTACGAAAACGTTATTTTTCCTTATCGTATCAAATATTCGCGTGAAATATTAATTTAGATTCCGTTCGATCGCAGGCAGAGGACCTATTTCAAAATCAACACGGGAAAGATCCATTGAATTACATGGTCCCACCATCGCCACCGAGTAATTTCAAAGCTCCCATACAAAAAACAAATTCCTCCAATAGGCCACATATTATCAGATTACCGCAAGTACGTTTCGATCATATTAAACCACCGGGGAAACTGGAACCGCCTTTCGTCAGATCTGAAAAGAGACCAACCGAAATTCACTTGATTAAACAACCCCATCAAAGTAGCGTTACAAATGGCCAAGGTTTCGTTCACAGTGAGATATTAGTTCACCATAGGCCAGAAACGTTAAACTTACAATTGGTATCACATCCACCGATGATTTCCAATGGTCATCCCACAAATTCATTCTCTTCTAATGGACAATTTGTAAAAAATCCAAAACCCATAAATACCCTACCAACTGTTCCATCCAGACGTGCGGAATCAAACATACCTACTGAAATACCCCATATTTATACGTATCACAATAAACCAGATTCGGGAAACGAAGTTATTTCGAGTAACAATTGGAAATTAAACAAAAAACCACCAAGGATTACTCTGAACAATCGCTTGAGACCTCAATCTCCATTGAGACCAACCACTCATCGACCTCACAACAGACCGGCATATATCGAGAAACCTGTTAATTCTGTTGCAACAAGAACGACATATCCTGCGTCCCCAAAATTACCATTTAAATCACAGAATACAGCTCTGTTGCCTCATCAAATTTCGTCGAATACATATTTACAATACGAATTTTCGAACAAGCCAATATCAATTGGTAATAAAAATATAAACAATGTAACGAATCAAGGAATTACTCATAATTATCAGGTAAGATATAAATATCTTATGAACTTTATCGTAATATAAAATAATATTTATAAATGACAATAAGTCTTATTAAAGCGATACATGCGTTTAATTGTCATTTGCAGGTAAACTTTCAAGATCGATTGCCTCAAACCAATCCAGAAAAAACGAATCTACTAAATAGCGGAGAATCTATTATTAAATGGAGCAACGATCAGGCGCCCACAGGAGCGTTAGAATATCATAATCCTTCGTATTTAAAAATAAAATCGGATAACGCGGGATATCATTCCCCGATGTTAATTATTACCTCCAAGAATCATACCATTGATTCTATTAATTTTGATCGACAAAACCAATCGAGACCATTAGATTCTGATATTGCCGAATCGGAACATATAAAGTCACATCAGAATGTTGATTCGAGTGATATTAATTACGAAAAGAAATTAAATACTGTAATGAACCTACATAACAATAACACTACAGATTCTAAAAACAATTATGGAATGATTAATACGGGTAAACCGTTCCACGATAAACCATCAATTTCTGAACATGGTCTTACATATAATAAAAACGATAATACACCTATTTTACATCCAGGTGAACCCTTCAAATTAAATAATAATATCACGGTATCGATAAATGAAACATTTTATGGTACGAAACCGTACGAGATACCTGTCGTAAAAAACAAACCGCATAAGATCTATGGCGGTAACGTTAATCGCGATAAGCACCACGAATATAAAGAGAAAGATAGTGAATTTGATTATAAAACTGTTCAGGGATCTTCTCCTATTTATCTAAATGATCAAAAACCTTTGATGCACCATAACGAGAACGTGCAATCATCGACGTTACGATATTCCTACGAACAGGACGACACCATAGATCTCAAACCGCCTGCAATTATTCCACAATTCAGACCTGTTGCCGATCGCGAATCGACCGAATTTTATTCTAAACCGCACGTTATCGTCACTCCTGAAATTAGACCCACACGTATACCGGTCGTAGAGATAATAACGAAGCCGACCGATACGTCTAATGTTAAACAAAATAATAATGTCAGCCATATTAATAATTTTCAATCAAGTAACTTTGATGGTTTCGTCAATCAAAATTCGTACAAGGATTATAAGATAAATCAACAACAACAACAACAACAACAACAACAAGGTAACTCCGAAGATATGGTTAAACAATACGCTAGACCAAGTTGGAACGTTGGTACTTTGGATACTAACATGTATATGACTCAAAAGAAGTCAGGAACCAAACAGAACGAACTTACGAATTATACGATCCCAGATTCGATCGACAAGAAGGTCGATACGAGAATACAAAAATTAGAAATTAAAACCAATCGCCCATCGCATTTTCTCGAACAAGGATTGGTAACCGGTGTTCATCCTGAATATCCGCATATTATAACAAAACCGAAACTACAGGTACCAGAGCCTGTCGTTATCTCGAGTACTGCGATGAAACCAGATTCGCATATTCAATCGAACGTTCAATTTTCCATGCCAGTTGAGATTACGGACGACGAACAAGACGAAAGTAAAACGCAAACTGAAAGACCCCCTAGCATGTTAATAATAAAGAATAATTCGTTGAAAAGTAAAAATCAGGATAAGGAGATGCTTGAGACTGCTTATCAAACTAACTTTGCATCGTTGGATTCGATCATTGGTAATTCGGAAGGTCACAAAATTAAAAGCAACTCTAACAACGTGAGCATTCATAGTAACGCACAAAACATGTTGTTCAACGTGAAAGATCCTAAAGTTCCCTCGAGAGACATGATGCCACCACCTTTGAACACGGCTCCATCAAAATTGGAAGACGAGCAACAAAAATTGAAACCTCCACCTCCCCCGTCTAATAACGTTCTCGGTTTATCACCTCCGCCATTGGAAATTACAACAACGTACAGACCTATGCAACATAGACCAGATCCAATTATTATCAATGAACCAGAATTAAAATTATCGTCTAAATATATTCCATTGAAGGAATTGACAAAAACGATAGTTCCGCAGCCTAACGTGAAGTCCTCGAATCTAAGAACGACGATAACCAAATCATTTGTCGCCGAACAACTTTCTGAAGTAAGTAATATTTCTTATCACTTATATACTAAATAATATATAAAAAAAAATATATATATATATATAGTTTATAATTATATTGTACTATTTCTTTTCTTTTTTGCTTTTGTTCAGAGAATGGTACCATCCCCTCCGGCATTACAAACAAAATCCTTTGAAATAAGTACAACAAAAGTAGGTATCATACCATTTGGATCGACCCAAAAGCCATCTTCAAGTATATCTAATATTTACGTCAATCAGTATATCAAATCGAAATATGCAACAACACAGAATACAATCAAACCGTCCATTATTGGCACGCCGATCATACGTCCTTCCGTTTCAATCAAGGGAATGGAACACTCAAGCGATCCTGAGTAATGAAAATTACTATATTTGACAATTTATCCAAGTTGAAATTAAAATCAAATAACGATCGCGTAATATCGTTGATTCATTTCAGAGTAACGGTCGAGCAAACTGTTATTACCGCGACGAACAAGTTACAAGTTACATCGACGCAAATGAAGAAGTCATCAGGCGGTCAGATCAAATCAAGCGAATCATCGTTGCAACCCGATATTAAACCGACAAAATCATTAACGCTTGATACGTCGCATACTTCCGTTAAATTGGCGGAGGAACCGATATTTTTGCAATCAAGTCACGATTATATATTGCCATCCGTTAACGCAGAACCTACGGAATCTCTAACATTTGTTGTGACCACCGATGGAATTAAAGAATCCACCGTAAAAAATCATGAAATAACAAAAACATATAAAAAGATGAATGCGACAGCAACGGACAAAATACCTGTAGTGGTAGCGATACAAACAGATCAATCGTTAAAGAATACTGATACTACTTTACCGAAAGAATATTCGGGTTTTAAAATAAATCAGACTAATCCGATAACTGTGAAACCCAATGTAGGAACGGTGATATATGAAAATGTCTCTGATACGAATATTGGTGTAAAACCGAAAGAGGTAATATATCAATCGCATGAGAAACACTCATTATGAAATATCTATCGTATATATATATATATATATTAATATTATATATTGTAGATCGTTCGGATTAAAATGTCAACATTGACGAAGATAGAAACATTTGCGATAGGATTGCCACCTACGACAAGAACATTTTTGCTTACGCACACAATGACTTCGACAACTGTGGAAACTGTAACAGAAACTTTTCTTCATCCGACCAACACCCTTGCCACTATTACCTCAAATATATTGCAATCCGTGGTAACGAGATTACCATCGATTTATGAAAATAGTATCGATAATGATTCGATATTCGTGGTAATGAGCGATCAAAAGCCACCGGAGCCTGGTGCCGAGGAGGTATGATAATTAAATATAATAAAAGATAAATCGTTAAGAATATTTCGATGTTAGATTGGTTTGATCGTTGAACGATTTTGTTCGCAAATTATTTTTTATATATACATATATATATATATATAGGTAGAAGCGGAATATGGCGAAGAGGATATATCGAGGGACGAACAAAATCCTACGAACAATGAAATCCATAGGGTTTTGGCTGGAGGTATATTAGGTGCACCGGTGGCACCCCTACGACCTACCAATCAATGTACGCCAGAATGCAAAGTATCTAAGGCGGAAACATGCTTAGAAGTGGAAAATGAAATGAGATGCGTCTGTAGACCAGGATTCGCTAGAATGTTCCCAGATCGGCCTTGTAAACGTAAGTACCATTAAATATATATATATATATATATATATATATATATATATATATATATATATATATATATATTAATCGATCGTTGTGGTAAACTCAAGTGAAGAAAATTACAATTGGATAAAAATGTAAATTATATCTTATTATTAGCAACTTATACGTACACCCTTCATGTTGGATTGGATCGTATTGGACACGAACCCATAGCTTATCAGAAGAGTTTGAACGATTCTACATCTCTAATATATAGACGACTTGCTGGATCGGTGAAAGATGCATTGGATAGGACATTGATGCAAAGTGATCTTAGGGATATCTACAGGGCTCTTAAGATATCGAAATTCACTAAGGATCCGGTCAAAGTTGTATTTCATGTGCAACTTAGTGACAATGCCAATGAGACAAGATTGAAAGAAGTTCTACGAAAATATTTGGTCGGAAGTAATTACAGTTTGGGTGGTACTGAAGTTTACGCTTCGAAAAATCTTGAATTGGTAAATTAATAATGATAATAATAATAATAAAAGAGAAAAATAAAACTTGATATTATTATCGTTGTTGTTAATTTAAGCGTTCGTTAACTTTTGTAATTTCATATATTATTTAGATTCATGCGTCGGACTTCGATGAATGTTCGATCGAAGAGGATGGCCCCCATCACGATTGTTCGCCAAACGCGGCCTGTTTTAATTTAAGAGGATCATATCAGTGCTCGTGTAAGGAAGGTTGGGCAGATTTATCAGAGAATCCCGCATATCCTGGAAGAATATGTTCCCAAGCACCAATAGGCTGCGCAGGATGTAATAATAAAGGACATTGCGTTACCAATATTAATGGTCACGAAATTTGTGAATGTTTCCCATGGTATAGTGGTCAACGATGTCAAGTTAATTTAAAAGGTTAATATTATTACGAATTATTATAAATATTATATGTACGGATGTCATAATCATTTTTTTTTCTTCTTCTTCTTCATTCGTCGTTTCATTCACAGTGATGCTGATAGCTCTGGTAACAACAGGTGCCATATTATTGGGTTTGCTAGCTGTATGCGTAGGCTTAGCATGCTTTAGACAACCTGTTAACAACAAGCATACTTCCGGGGATACTCGCGCAATGATTTCCGGGGCAGGTGGTGACACTAGCAGCGAAGATAGTGTCGGGGATGTTACTATACCTTATCACGTGCCACACGTTTTACCGCCACCGCCACAAATGGTTGCACCTTTACCACCGATGAAGAGACCAATTCGCAAAATCAGCGAAAAGTCGCATCATCCACCGAGAAAACCTATCGTACCTGCTATATCAGGTTTGATATATTATCGAATTTAGATACACTTATTTATGCTTATTAACGCGTTTGATCTTGTTATATGCAGAAATGACCAACGACGAACAACGTGACCGTTCCTTAACTGTTATGATACCGCGTGCGAAATATCGATCGGCACCTCAGTCACCGCAAAATTATAAAACGGCTCTGAGCACGTTCGTGACGGACGAGCATAAACTTATAAATTATCTCGACAATGGTTCTTCTCATCATCCAGGAAATCGAAAACAAAGTATATCGAGTGCAAAGGATTGTAAGGAATCCGATTTGCAGGGTCCAAGAGGAACACCTGCGGTGTCAACTGGTGCACTTGTCAGTGCCGGATTTCAGGTATTCTTTACGCTTGATATACACGCGTACATCACAAGGAAAGAAAAAAAAAAAAAAACGAAAACAAAGAAGTATTTAACATTCTAAAATAATGATCCACCTTAACGTGTCGTAGGTATCAGCAACAGTAACGAGAATGATAGATGCCGAATCAACCTTAGCTAGATCGTGTGGAGAGACCACCATAGAACCACCGACAAAGGTTCTAAAGAATTGTGACAGCCAGGGCGATCTTACATCCACTTTAGCTCGATCTTGCGATGAAACGACAATACAAACGCAAACTAAACTACTCAGGCAGGATATGACGGAAGCGGGATCAATTTTGGCGAGGTCCTGCGAAGAAACGACCATTCAGCCATTCACAAAAATAGCGGCTACTCGAACGAATAGTATCAAGGATAACAGGAACAATAAAAATTCGAGAGATAATGGTAGTGAAGGACACACTATGGCTGAACGTGATTTGGGTAGTACTTTGAGACTTCCACCTCACCATCCGCCGCTTTATAGCCCAGACAGAGTATGATTAAAAAATTTTTTCTATTCAATTTTTTTTTTTTTTTCTTCTTTTTCATCGATCATGGAAATGGAATAATATTTCTTTTACATCTATTACGCATTACCGGTAAAACTTTTTAACGTATAAATAAATCTCTTATATCGCAGGTTAGCGATCGAGAATCCAATTTTGACTCTCTTTAGATAAACGAGAGGGTATAAGGTTATAGTGATTAATCGAGGGACTTAATCGAAGGATAATTATATTCGAAGACACAGCCGCTGGACGGGTGGTCTTTGCAGCTGGGTTCAGTTGTAGATACTGAAATTCGATGTTGCCAAATAATAATAACATCATTTAAGAAATAACTTTCGCATCTTCAAACGATGAAAGAAAGATGAACGAGAATGAAAATGGTAAGACCGAATGGTAGAAGATTTTTTTTTTTTTTTTTTTTTTTTAACAAAGTTATGACCATTTCTAGGCTTCGTATTTTTCTTAATAAAAAAAAAAAAAAAAAAAAAAAAAAAAAAAAATAGAGAAAAAAGATGCCAAGAATTATTATTATATTACAAATCGTAAGAAAATTTTTAATGCGCTAAAAGATCGACTAATGTCATTAAAAATATTATTTATTTATATATTTGCATTTGTAAAGATATATTATAGGATATCTATACACCTGCATAATATTTGCATTAACAGCTCGAGATTCATGTAAATGTTTATAATATTTTAGAAAGCAAACAAACTAAACAAGTAAACTAGTAATACATAAAGCATTCCAAAAATAATAATAGTAAATATGAATCTTCTCGCTCTTACAATATCGTCTATCTTTTTTTTTTTTTTTAACGATTTAAAAAATAACGTTATGTGTGTTGTCCTCCATATTTTTACATATTAATCATGAAAGCGTGAATATAATAATCAATAATTTGTATTCCTTCGTTTAAACACATTTTGACTTAATGAAATTAAAAAGAAAAAAACGATGAAATGAGATGTCGATAGTGACATAGCCATGAGTTTCGTTCCTTTTTAATAATTTTAGACTGGTATACGATCGATATATACGAACATGCAAAGGCTCGACTAGATATTGAAACAATTATTATACTATATTAAAAGTAGAATTGACATTTGGATTTTAGAAATGCTAGAACCCAAACAACGGATTATATGATTAAATTATCATAATGGGCGCACTCCCGCAAAATTGATTTTCTTATTTCATATCTCCGACTAATTTTTTATTTTTTTTTGTTCTTTTCTTTTTTTAATCGAAACGATACGTTTCGCGTTAGAAGCATAAAACTCGAACGTAACTAACGACGGTTATAATCTAATCTAACAAATAAATTTTCATTATTAACAAGAGAACACAAAAAAAATGCATATAGAGATTAAGTACGTATTTAAGGAAAAGAAGAAAGAGGAAAAAAAAAAGAGGGAAAAAAAATTAACCCGATTTTTCCGGGTAATAGAAATTAGGAGAGACGTGTGTTTGTCAAAACGTAACGGGATGGAAACCGCGATACTCGTACCTCTTTTTTTATTAATGAACTTATATATTTTTATACATTTAAATAAACTCTTTCACATACCATATAAGCGCGAGCGCACGCACAAACAACACAACACATGCGCATTAAGGTATACATTATAGATGTATTCTGTTGTACATATTGTTTCCCCCGAAAATTCTATACAAATACTATTGTAATTATAATATACTTTTACGTTATAATAAAAATTAAAATAAAATGATTTTGAATGTTACAAATATTTCTCTCTCTCTCTCTATATATATATATATATATATATATATATATATTTAATTTGTAAACATAAATGATAAGAGTAATAATATTGTAAAATTGATTAAACAAATAATCGTATTAGATATATTTATTTAGAATAATTGTACGTACCCATTTAAACGAATAATAATGATCACGTAGTTCGAATTATTTCATAATTCACCACTATAACAAAAGCTTTACAAAAGTGATACTAGACGGCGCTTCGATCGATTCGATTTTTCGTAATCGATTATTCCTCGTAAGAATCAACCAATCAGGTTCGTTTATAAAATGGTCGAGAAACAGTTAATGCTGCTAAGGTTATTGCTATCTATATCGAAGTAAAATTCTAAGATGGCGACGAAGTGACAAGCATTTCTTAGTTGCTTTCGTACAAAGAATTGGGAAAATAAAAACTCATTAGTTATCGTTCATTTATATGAAATAGATGGAATTATAGAATAATATAATATTATTATTTTTATCGAGCGCAACGTAAAAACTCAACGATGACTCAAACAAATAGAGTAAGTGCAGCTTAACCTAATAATATGGCTTTTTCGTATCATTTAAAATGATCAAATTTATTTCGTTGTATTTTCATTGTAAATTCAGATGGAAGTAGATGAGAAGAATGTAAAGGGAGAAGGTTTTAAACCGTACTATATAACGAAGATCGAAGAATTGCAACTTATAGTAGCGGAGAAAAGTCAGAACTTAAGAAGATTGCAAGCGCAGCGTAATGAATTAAACGCGAAAGGTAATTTATTTAAATGGTATACGAATATATAATAATCTTTATTAAAACTTACGAGAATTGTCAGCGAAATTGAAAAAAAATATTAATTATATCGACAGCGAAAAGTAATATCCGTGGCATTCTTGAAACCGTATATCATTTTTTGCTCTTTCATAGTGCGTATGTTACGAGAAGAATTACAGTTATTACAAGAACAAGGTTCCTATGTTGGTGAGGTGGTAAAACCGATGGATAAAAAGAAAGTTTTGGTCAAGGTTCATCCTGAAGGAAAATTTGTAGTAGATTTGGATAAAAATATTGACATTAATGATGTTACACCAAATTCAAGAGTAGCGTTACGCAATGAAAGTTATACATTACATAAAATTTTACCTAACAAAGTAGATCCGCTTGTTTCCTTGATGATGGTAGAAAAAGTGCCAGATTCTACTTACGAAATGGTAGGAGGTTTAGATAAACAAATTAAAGAAATCAAGGAAGTAATTGAATTGCCTGTTAAACATCCGGAATTATTTGATGCGCTTGGTATTGCTCAACCAAAGGGTGTTCTTTTATACGGTCCACCAGGTATAAATATAACAAGATTTAATTTTAATAAAATATCAAAATAATTTATTTGGGGAATAGAATATATTAAAACAATATATTCTATGAACATTGAATAGGAACAGGAAAAACTTTGTTAGCAAGAGCTGTTGCACATCATACCGAATGTACGTTTATTCGTGTATCCGGTTCTGAATTAGTACAAAAGTTTATTGGGGAAGGATCAAGAATGGTTCGTGAATTGTTTGTAATGGCAAGAGAACATGCTCCTTCAATAATATTCATGGATGAAATTGATTCGATTGGTAGTTCTCGTATTGAATCTGGATCCGGTGGTGACAGCGAGGTATTATTTAATATTATAATTTTCTTTTTTATACATTTTTTTATAACCCCATATTAGGAAATTACCAAATATATATATATGATCGATTTGGCTGACTATTCATAGGTTCAAAGGACCATGTTGGAATTACTTAATCAACTGGATGGTTTCGAAGCAACAAAAAATATCAAAGTTATTATGGCTACTAATAGAATAGACATTTTAGATCCTGCTTTACTTCGACCAGGCCGTATAGATCGTAAGATTGAATTTCCACCTCCTAATGAAGAAGCCAGGCTTGATATTCTTAAAATTCATTCTAGAAAAATGAATTTAACACGAGGTATTAACTTAAGAAAAATTGCTGAACTTATGCCTGGCGCATCAGGAGCTGAAGTGAAAGTAAAAATTTCATTTAATCTCATATTTATTTTTTTTCATTTCTCTCTTTCTCTCTCAAAAATGTTTTAAAATTAAATATCATTTATATTTATTGTGTAAAAAATGATTAACTTCGCTTATATATTCAGGGTGTCTGTACAGAAGCTGGCATGTACGCTCTTAGAGAACGACGAGTTCACGTAACTCAAGAAGATTTCGAGATGGCTGTCGCAAAAGTTATGCAAAAGGATTCAGAGAAAAATATGTCCATTAAAAAATTGTGGAAATAATCATTTCAAACAATCGATCAGATTGTCCATCAATTATTACCACATTTGCAACTTTTATAACAATGTTTCTAATATATATATATATTGATCAATCTGTACGTAGAGAAATAAAATCAGTTAGCTATAAAAACAAAATCATAACTTTTTCAATTTTTTGTATAACTTTTTTTTATTTATGCATTTTTAACGTTTACATAAAAGTGTGATTTTTGTTTTTATTTAAGCGAGCTTAATATATATTAATCAAAAATACCGGACTCACAAGAAATATTTACACCGTATAATTTTTGTCAAATTGTGTTTTATATATTATGGCTTGGCACAATGATTAAAAATAATTTTTTTTAACATTTCATTTTATATTATATATATTAAAAAAAAAAAAAAAATGAAGTATGTTAATCTTTTTAATAAACAACCCTTAAAATTCGTTGTAACTAATTTATAAAAAATATTACTGTTACAATAATAGAATCTTTTCTGTATAAACATCAGTTGAGATATTACAATTCATTCATACTTCGACACTGGATGAGAGATATTTTCACATGGTCCTGTGATCATCGTTTCAAGTCCTCGACTACTCCTTTATATTTATTTATTCGTTCGTTCCGGTTACTTAAACGTATTTTATCTGACCAATTTTATAACATGGCTTAGACTATGTATATAAAAGCAAACGAGATATATATATATATATGATTTCAGAAGGTTGAAAAATAGAATTATGAAAATTTCGTCAAAAATCATTGGTAAAAATACAATCTGATTCAAGTACGCTGCAACAGTAGCCGTATTTTCACTTAACCCTTAATATATAAACTTTGAGGTCTGCACTATTTTTTGTTTTATATTTTTTGTTTCTTATATATAATATGATAAAATCGTAATTATTTATATATATATATATGTGTGTGTGTATTTTTTCTCTTTGGAGAAAATATGATTGTTATCAAATTTTGGTTCCACCTTATTTTTTTTATTTATAAACTAAACAAAGACACTTATAATAAGTTTTTATAAAGTACTATACATATATATGCATATGTATATGTATATATATATATATAATTTCACATTTTATATTCTAAAAATAAAATACACAAGGGAAAAGCTAACTTGCAAATATGCTATTAAAGTTTGAAAAAAAGATATCCCGTGTAAATGTTGTGACAATTATTAATGTGGACTATCATAATTTTTTGATTCGCTAATAATAGGTGCTGATGGTATTAAATATAAATTTTTTTTTCAGAAAAATAACTTCTCCAATGTAAACACAAATCTTTTGCGGAGTAAGTAAAAGCAAGTACATAGTTAAAGGCGTTTAACGCACCTTGTAATATACGTTAGAATCACATATGTACAAATTATACTAAACTCAGCTGTACATATAACAGAGATCTGTTATTTGCGCATGTTATTTTCTATTATTAATAACGATTGAAAGTTTTTACATTGTAACATTCTGTACGAGAATATTACATATTCTTGCATTAATAATTGAACACTGCAAACAAATTTATTCTACAATAAATTTTAATCTTATACACCAATTATTTAAGTCGATAACAAATTGTAATAAAGAAAAAAAAAAAGAAGATTGTTTACACTTACAATCAGATATATTTGTTTCAAATCGATAACAGGAACTCCCATAAATTTAAGGGCTAATTATGTTAATAATAGGATGTGCAGAAGTACAAAAACGGATAGTCGAACAATTGAGGATATTTCTGTAAGATGCAGTACATATATAGTTCATTCAATAGTTGACAAAAGTGCTATTCTATCTATCTATATTAAAGTTATATTCTTATTTTATATATCTATATTAAAAAAATAAAACAGATCTTTGTGTAATTGTGTAGTAATAGAAGTGTATCATTGATCTATACACAGAGTTACAATTATTTAATCGGGACCGACTTATGGATTGCTAGTTTCGAAAATTTTTTGAATCTACATCATCTGTAGGTTCTTGCCAATCAAATTAACGTGTGATAATTAAACTAATGAAAATTATCAACATTAAATGATTTTTCCTTATATAGTATCACATAGAAAAAACGCACTAATTACTTCCTCAATTTGTTGTGGTCGTTCTTCGAGATCAATAGGCTGATTTTCTAATTGTGCGTACACATCTCTGAGCTCTTTCCAATGATTAAAAATATCTGTATATTCCAAAACTTTGTCACGCTTATCTAATTTTGTATAAACGTGTAAAAGTCCACGATAATCGTATTCCAAGCCACTATAACTCTCTCCAAATAATTTTAAACCTAAATGGAAATAGTTTCGGTATTAATTAAACAGTTTGTAAGATCCCCTAAGGGAGAATTTAACTTACTAATTGCGATGCTTCGATAGTAAAGCTTTTCTGCATCTCTGTAACGGTTCATCTGGAAATTGTACAACGAGGCCAAATGACCCACGCTTAAACCAACCTCATAATCTTCAGGTCCTAATAATTTTTCCTTTATATTTATTGATTTTAAATGCATCGCTTCCGCTTCCTAAGTATAATTAATATAAATTATAAAATTATATATATCTTATTAATTATAAAAAATGTATAAATTTGATTTATCGAATTACGTATATAATATCACATGACATTATTGGCACTGTACTCACCTCAAATTTTCTCATACTTTGATATAAACGACCCAAATTGCCATAATGTTTTGCCGTTTGGACGTTTACTTCGCCGAACGTTGTTTCCGAAAGTTTTAAGGCAGATAAATGCAAGCATTCAGATTTTTGTAATAATGTTTGTTCGGACAAAGGCATTGGGTCATTATCTAAAGCTATTTCTTCGAGTATTAATGCTTTCACTCTCTTAGCACTTGCCAACATAATGTGAACTCCAGCAAAAAGTTTCTCCATTATATCTATTGCTTTGTCAACGTGGTCACTGCACATAAAAGATTCGTATATAGCTTTTTTATTTTTTTTTATTTCTTTTTTTGTTTTGCTTTAATTTGAGTAATTTAAAATATCAAATTTTACCTTGCCTCTTGAAATTTCCCTGAATTATATTCTCGAACATACAAAGCATATGCCAAATCTTCATGCGCTAATGCAACTTGGAGATTAGTCTTCCCAAATATTGCCTTTTTAATGTCTAACGCAGCCTAATAATTCAGAGAAATATTATTGTATATAAAGCAATACATATGTTAATAGAAAATGGAACGTATAAAAAATTATTTACCTTATAAACAGACACACTGTTCACAATGCAATCGTAATTTAATAGATAAAAACCGTAATCTGTTAAAACATCACTATATTTTGGATGACCTGTGCTAAAAATTTCTCTTGCAAGATAAACTGCTTGTCTAATTAATAAACCAGCCTTTTGAAATTCTCTTTTTACTACGCACGATTTTGCTACTTGTCTTAAAACATCGATTATGACCCTTGGTGGCAATGATGGATTTAATTGTTTCAATGCTTCTATACCCCATCTAAATAAGCATAATATAGCGAAACTTATCGTAAAAGCAACTATTTATACAAAATCTAATGTTCTCATAAAATGGTATTATAAAAAATACTTGCTTATATGCTTCATCATATTCACTTCTATTGAAAAAAAGAACACTAAATTCTCCATATAATGCCGCATAATTATCGTTGGTGTATCCTGCAGATTTCAGTTGCTGTATCGTATCCATAGCAATTTTGTGCGTTTCGGCTGCTCCACGAAATGTATAATATGCTGCTTGCGCACGTAACAATCTAAACATAACAATGTATAGCATATCCTTTATATAACTTGCTGGAATATTACAGCAGGAAGAATAGAGCACATGAATGTTGAAACATACTTGCAACTACATTTTAATGTACGACATAAATTTTCAGGCGTTCGCTTATCCACAAATGATAGTCTCATACAGGCTAACAAAACCTGTTCGCTTTCTTTATACCAGCCAGCATCGCTAAGAAATTCGCCAAGTCGTAAGCCCATATTTATTACTTTATCATGATCTGCAATTGTTTGTTTAACGCGAATACAGCAAAGATCATAACTGATCGCTAACTCTTTCCCAACCATTGTCCCATGATCCATAAGGGCCTTAGAATAAGATATCATTGTGACAACATTATTATTACTGCACTGGACATCGGCGAATAAGACAGAGATCTTTACAAAAATTTACCTGAAAGCTCTGTAATAAATGTACACGACGATTTGTAACATTGAGCATCCTGGAAAATGTTTCCAAGACTCCAAGTTCCATTCCTAGTAAACATAATCTTCTTTCTTGATACAACTAAAAGATATTACAATTACTAAATTGTGCGAATATTTTTATGTAAATATTACATGTCATTTATCTATATATACATATTATATATCATGTACATATATATATATATATATATATATATATATATATATATATATATACACACAAATGATAAATAAATATTAATATTTTTTTCTAAATTTTATTATCATATCTGAGATGATAATCCATATCAAAGAAATAATCTACCATCGGTATTGTCATATCTTTGCGAAAGAAGAAGAAAAAAAAGGAAAAGACCAAATACATATTATATACATTAGTATAACCTAATTTGTATAAATATTTCATTACAAAAGAAAAAAAAACATTAACTGTATTCAACAATTCAACCGCCGTCCCTTAACCCTTCTCCCACCCACACCCCTGCAATATAACGTACACTGATAGAAAATAAAATCGAATAGAGACTCGAAATAAAATTCTATGCGATTGAAACCGTCGTTCATTAAAGGAAACTCGTATAAAAATATACGAAACGTTCCCTTTTAATTCCTCGTTCGGGAATTGAGAATTATACGGATAAAAGTATCGTAGTAGCTTTTCTCTTGTAACGTAATATGTTACAACAACGTAACGCGAACTTCCATGAGAAAAATTAAATATAAATTATTCGAAGGTGCCTATTCTTCTTCCTCTTTCGTCGGGGAAAATTTTTAACCTGATAATAGATATCGAAGACGACGTTCTCAGGTAAATATACGAGATGTTTTTTGAATGCGAGCAATCTGTCTGCAATCGCGGAGACGCTCAGTTTATAAAGTGTTTTCGGTGATTGCACCAACTCCTCCCGTCCTTCGGCCATTTTAACAGGACCTTAGCCTTTGTACTTGTTGTCTCTTTCTCTCTTCGACGATACCACCAATAGAACGTAACGTTGCCTGGGGATCCGTTTGATTACCAGGAAAATAATGCATAGGAGAAATGATATAAAAATACTATCTTGTTAAGCGCGTTCCGACCAACCAGGAATCACGCTTGTAGTGAAATAAATTTGACAGCTCGACGAAACGTCCCCGTATACGGATGACGTTTCATACACGCGTGCGTCATTAAACGCGTCTCTCTCTATCTCTATCTATCTCTCTTTCTCTCTCTTTCTTGCTTGCTTTCTTTTTTTATTTCTCTCTGCTCCGTGTCGTATACAACTCTCATACATTTTATCATCGTACGTAGTTATTTATTTATATCATATTTCGGTCGATACATATTCTTTAGAGAAGAAAAAACTATTTCCACGTATTTCACATACGAATCGTTTTTTCTTTTTTTTTTCCTTCTTTCTTTTCTCTCTCGCGATTATTATCTTTTCATTGGTTAGGAAATGAGAATGGCGTTTCAAATCTTTTTGTTCTTTTTTCTTGTCTTTTTTTTTTCACCCCCCGGGCTCACATCATCAAGAAGTCCGTTCGTGAGATTGATTTGTACGGCATCAATGAAACACTTTCTATATATTGTTATTCTTCCTTCAGAATGAAATGATTTGTCCTAGGGTAATTTGTTTTTATGACCATTTACTACTAACGATCTGTTAAGAAAATTGATTCTTTTTTCGTTTCGTTTCTCTTGGAGGGCATTTTGAACGTATAGTAATACGATACAATCGTTCGTATCGAGCGTATATATCGAGTTGTACCACACGCCGAAGATATCATATCGAAATTGATATTATTATTTCGATTAATTTTTAGTGGCCAACGATAATTAAATCGTCACTTTTATTACCTGTTCGGAATTTTGTTTTTGTAAAAAGACATTCGATAAATCGCTCGTATATACGTATAAGATTTTAAAATACATTTATTTCACTTTGCATCGTACCCGGTATATGATCAACATTAATGGTAATTACTTTGCCATTGCATTGGATCCAATTTCGTATTATTACGCGTATATATATATATATATATATATATATATATATATTTTTTTTTTCTTTTCTTTTTTAAGGATACACGGGATGCATCCTTGCTCCGAAGTGCATCCTGGCGTGCATATCCCGGTGTGCATATATTCTCCTTGAGACGCACCAGATTCGATCAAAACTCCTCTCTCATTCGACTTCCGACGACGGTTGTTGGCGGTGGTGGGCCGACATCCGGTGCATCTCATACAAACTGCATCATTCTCTTTCTACCGAAGTAATACGACAGAAGTGATTTCTACTATCTCCCTCTTGCGCGGCGTTCCGATTGGTTAGAAAATAGACTGTTTTTGTCATTGGCTAAAAATCGAGAAAGTCGTAAAAGAAATTGACTACTATTATATAGTATTATCGGAAAAATTCTAACCTGAAATAGAAAATGCGTATTGTTGGGTGTGTTACTTCGAACTATAAACGATAACAGACATTTTTCCTGCTGTTGTCAATCGCACGTGTGTCCCCCCCCACCCAAGTGGTAAGTTATTAAGTATCGTACAGATATTATTTTTTCGATTGAACGACAACATTTTAGCTAGTTCTCAACAGCTATACGTAATATGACGTATTGTAGAAGCTACATACGACGTATTATTATTCGTCAATTGCTTCCGCGAGTATGGAACGTTATAGTTGTTGAATGTTTTATAAGTCCTGACTTTTTTTTTATTCTTATTATATACATATACATATATATATATATATGTATATTTAATATTTATACATCTTTCAGAAACTATTAAACGAATATATATATACATATATATATATATATATATATATATATATATATATATATATATCTTTTTTGTCAGTCGTTTGAGAACTATTTTCTTTGTTCTTGTTTTAATGAGAAAAATCATGATTTCTGATGTCATCTGACACTTACTTAATCCAAGGACTTTAGATAGATACATTTGACTCTTTAGATACCCGTTTCTAACAAATCAAATTTAGTAAGCATATATTTCTTTTTTTGTTTTTGTTTATTTTACATCAAATATTTCTGCACATATTAGAAGTGTTGATTTGTCAATGTGAATGTAACGGATATTTGTTTAATATTCTTACGAAAAGATAATTGAAATGACTATGTATATATATATAAATATGATTTTGAATATTATATCTACTTGTACGATTTAATTCAAGCTTGTATTGTTAGCTCTTATTATCATTTTTTATCTTTAGTTATGTCATCAGCAAACAGTGTAGAGTCCCTTGGGACATTGCAATGGGACATGATTGACTTGGCTGGTCATTTGCGGCAAGAGCGTTTGTTTGTTAACTCTGAACAACAAAATTTACAGACTCTGAATGAAAAGGTATGAAATAAAATGAATGATTACTCTTTTAATGTAATAAAATTTTTTTTTTCGCTTCTATCATCCGTTATGTAACACTATTTGTACGGACAAAATATATGATTCTTTTCAGGTTTTATGTATGTCTTCGGATCTAGCTCAGCAAGCATGGGTCACGGCACAACAGAGAGTTAATTTAAATCGCCTGATAGTTTCTAGGCCAGATTGTACCCCAGCTTCTTGCTGCTACAAGGCGAATACACTTGAGAATTCCAATTTTATAGACGCGTACAAACATTTAAATTATCAAACATGCTTATCTTACGGCGAATTTCTTGGTGCCCTTCGGAAGTCACCTAAATTACTTGCATCTTGTTTGGTAGTGGGAGATAGAACTGTTCCAGACACAATACAAGGGATTGTACAATCCTTGGCTGCCGGTTTATACGGCAGCTGCTTGTTACCGGAAGATAAAATTTTAGTCCTTAAACTATTAAGGCATTTAATGCTTTTACAAATAATACCTTCGGATAATCCACGAAGACTTCTTAGACATGGCACATGTGCATTTTCTAGGTTTTATTCATTCTTTCATGAGAGCCTTTTCTCCGCAAAGTTTTTTTTAACCGCTGCATTACACACCCCTATTATACAGTTGCTAATGGAAGATGAAATATTTTTGGATATCGATCCAGACAAAGTACCTATAAGATTTCCACCAACGGAAAGATTAAAGAAATTTGGAAAGGAGGGTACTCCCGAATATCAGGCAAAATTACAAAGATATAGATTATGGACAGTAAACTCTTTATATCGTATTACCCAGAGGTTTATTATCAGTATTAGAGAAAATATGCATTGTTTTCCAACCAGTATTTATTGGCTTGTTAGACAAATGGCCGGGCTTCTAAGTAAAAATGGAAACGTGGAGCCGAAAGAAGTACACGCTATGTGCACAGATCTTGTATTTACATACTTTATATGTCCAGCAATAGTTAATCCAGAACCGTACGGTATTACAGATGCACCGATAAGTTATGTAGCAAGATTTAATCTAATGCAAGTCGGTCAAATTTTGCAAATACTATCGCTTATGAAATATCAAACTATTGATACAAAAGCATTTGATTTGTATAGAAGATTTGAAAAGGATTCCGTGTCTTCCATAATCGATGCGATGTTAGAAGGTGCAACGGAAGATTTGGAAGATGAACCGACTATAGTCGATAATAATAAACTTCAAGGCCTGTGTCGTTCTGCCGCCTTATTTACCGAGAATGAATTGAATACTCTGACTACGTTTTTACATACACTGGCGAACGACAACAATATGGATGGTATTTCACATATGAGTACATTCGATAAAAAGCAATTAACGGATATGCTTTCACAACTGCCTTTAGGATTACTGAACACCAATAGTAAAGTTTCCAATAATATCTATTTGGAAACGCCTAATAAAAGAAGTGGTTTCTTGGGGAAAGGTATAATTTTTTGGTTTCTTTTTTTTTTTTGGCTATGCAAAAAGTAATAATTTTCTTTTTTCTACGGGTAGAAATTGCGATCACATATTGATATTTTGTTTTATCTTAAGGAAAAGATCGTGTTACAAGGATGTCCTCGTCTCCCTCTAATGTGACAGCGGATATGCAAGATGAAACGAATGGTACATCAACGCCTGAAGACGAGTCTTCGGATAAAAATTCGCAAGATGTGTTGGTCATTCCGTTTGGCCCAACAATCGGAGAATCTGTTGGCTTGCTTAGCGAACAGAAAGTACGTGTATATATTACTTATTTATCCTTTTTTTTGTCCAAGATAACATTTTTGTTTTTATAATTAAAAAAAAAAAAAAATTGTTGAAAGGTTTTGTGCATGGAATTACAAAATAATACAGAAAATAGTTCTGTCACGTTAAATCTTGCCGACGACGTGGTAAATGGCCACCATAGTAGAAGGGATTCGAACAGTGCTGAACGTTTAGAAACGCAAGAAAAAAGAACGAGGTTTTCTTTAGCTCACGATGAAGGTAAAATCATATAGAACGTTATGAGTTTGTTAAAAATATAAAGATTTAAAAAAAAAAGAAAAAAAATTAATTAACTTTTGTTTTTCTCTTTTACAGTGTTATTCGAAGGTTCTATTGGCAATACGTCAGATAATTTAGAAGCTGTTTCAGAAGCTGCCTCCAATCATAGCGTCGCGTCCTCATTGGAGTTAGAAACAGAAGATCAAAATGATAATTTATCGGACATGGTGTCGGCCAATGTGTCAGGAAGAGGAACGCCCAATATTTCCGGTTTAGTAGATTTTCTACCTACAAATTGAATTGATTTTATACGGGTTCAAATTGTACGAGCTTATATATATATGTATATATATTTTTTTTTTTTTGTAGGTCGCGATACTCCGTCATCTCAAATCACAGAGGGCGATGACGGACGTATTGCAGGTGAGGTAAGACAATTGGATTTGCCGCCACCGAGTATTCCGACTAAACAAAGCCGTTCAGAAATAGACGATAAATTTTGTAAATTCGAAATTAAAAAACTTATTGAAGGTAAATGATCAAGATGATTTGTTTTAAAAGAATATTTGATATTTGTAATAAATATGATATACGTGTATATATATATATATATATTTTTTTTTGTTTTGTTTTTATATTTTTTTATTTTATAGGAGACGAAACAGTTTCAATGGTTTCCGACACGTGGTCCACCGATGTACTGGCATCGGATAGTGAAATAGTGGAACAACAGGAAAGAATTATTTACCCTCCTTCCTCCGAACAAATTCAACCTGCTTTACCTTCGGAAAACGCTCAGGCAATGTTAGATATTAGCGAGACTGCGTCCGAAGCATGGAGTACGGATGTACTGGCTAGTGATTCAGAAAGGTTAACCGAAGTTGATATGGATGATACAGCTAGCGTTGCAAGATCCGACGATACTACAAGATCCGAAGTAGAAGTTGAATGCCGTGGTGAGGCTGAAGCAGGTGCCGAATCATTGCCATCAGCTGTACCGCGTAAGTGTGAAAGAATAATTATAATATTACACCTGATAGGATTTTACCGTTGAGTATAATTAATTTATTTCGTACAAACGTGATCGTTGATATTTATTTGGGGTTGGGAAGAAAAAGGTTTGTATTTCATATAACGTGAATTGAATATGTTAGGGTATATACGAGTATGGGAAATAACGTAAGAAACAATTTCGTACGTAAAGAGATTATTAAATAACGACGATGATCGCGCTTGTACATAGATCTTATTTATTACGATTATACTGATTCAAGCTTTAGGAACAGACGATCCATCCGGAATAGTTTATCATCCGATACCTGGAATCCAGGAGGATTCTGGCATACAACAACTCGTCGCACCGATTCCCGAATCACCGTCGTCGTCTAACGTTACCGGTCGTGGCGGTACAAAATCCGATTACAGAAGGAGCACTATGGAATACGTTGATAAAAATGCCAATACCATAAACAGCACGGATTATGGTAAACCATATCACGAGGACAGTCTCGTACAATTGATAGACAAATTGCAAATCGATAACGATCCGAGTATCGTTGATCAAGCTGTGCACAATAATATCGGTGCTGTCGCCGTTACACCCGCATTATTATTGGCCAATCATATATCCGCTCCTACGATGTCCAATGAAAAATTACATAACGGCGACGCCAAGGGCGAAGTTAGTCTCTTTATTTTATTTTATTTTATATATATATATATATATATATATATATGCATGTATATATAAGAACAAAAATATATATATAAATAAATATATATATATAAATATATTTCGCAGGAATCGGAAAGTTCATTAACCGGCGTAGACGATGTGGTCGTACGATTAAGTACGACGAGTTTAACGTCGAGCAGTAGTTCAGGATCGGAAACTCGTCCTAAGAACAACAATGCATCCTCGTCGTCGGAATTGCCATTGTCGCCGCCGATAATTAATGGGACTTGCGACGTGACCGATAGCGTCGTTTCTAATTTCCATAAACCACCATCGAGTACGACAACAACAACAGCGTCTACAGGGGCTATCCCAAAGAGTATCAGCTTCGATAAGACCGCCGAACGTGGCGATAAGGAGTTATTGGACGACGATCAAAAGAACAAACGTGGTTTCTTCGGTAAATTAAAGATGTCGCTTAGAAATCGCCGTGGCAAAGTTATACGTGGGACCGATGATTTGAGATGTTATGACAGGGAGGCAGGCGGTGATGGGATTGACATTGGTAAACACAGGCTACGTAGAATAATGTCGGAAGATGTTACGTCGGCCGGTAATATCGTTGGTATGTCTTTCAATCATGTTTAATCGATGATAATACGTTAATACGATCATCAAAATATATCCTCTATAAATTGTAAAGATTCTAATGAAATTATATCTGTGTATATATACATATTTATATATACATATATAGATAGTTCCGATGATATTTTGGCAAAATATAGAAGAAAGCCTAGTACAGCTAGCGACACGGCTTCCATCGAAAGTAATCAATCGCGTACGAAGGAGGCAGAAGATGAAAGACTTTCGATAGATCCGAATAACGTAGAATTATCATTTGCCTTCATTGACGCAAAGCGAAAATTACGAATGGTACTAAGTACTGCTGACCTTCAATACATTCCATGGAGCTTTGCATCCGAGGTATGTATTATCCGTTTAATAACGTTTTAATGGGACTCGATCGTGATATCATCATTCGTCGAAAGAAATTTCCTCCCTCCCTCCCTCCCTCCCTCCCTCCCTCCCCCTACCTCCCCGCTCTACTTGAATTTTAATAATGTGATATTATCAACAGAGAAGCAGTTGGTCGCAAAAGGAGAACGAATTGGTTTCTTTCCTTCAACTTCAATTGGCCGAAGCTATTAACTTACAGGACAGAGCACTGATAGCTCATTTGCACGAGACACTGAGATGCGTTAGATTGTTTAACGACGATGGTTGCAGAAAATTATTCAAATCATTAAGAGAGGATTATCAAAGACGATCGTCTTACATCGCATATTTGATCAGATGTCGGCAGGGTTTATTGTCAACGTTGGCCCATTTGGACAGGTAAAAAAGTGCATGCGCGCACAAATACACGTGTATATATATATATATATATATATAAAAAATGGTGTCATTAATCTCATTGTTATAATTAATGTTAAAAAAAAATGTGTCTACATATGTATATGTATATTATATATTTCTTTATTTTTTTTTTTTTTTTTAAAGGTTACGCGTTCGAGTGAAATGCGATCGCGACGCCGTTAACAATCATCTTGTGTCCGTTTTCGTGAGGGTGTTCTTGGAAAAGAGAGAAACATTGTTTCTACGTTTTTGCGACGAATTCAAGAAGCTGACGTTGGCCGACGAGAAGCAAGATCTTGTTGATAACTTCTTGAGTAAAATACACGTTGAAATGGATAATGATCCAATCTGGCAAGGTATTATTATGATAAACCAATTAACGATATTATATATCACTTTATTACGTATAATCTTTGTCAATTGTTGCGTTCATATATAATTGGCGTGTGTGTTGTATCTAACTTCTTTCTTTAGCCGCAAGCGAGTCTCAATTGGAGTTGGCAAGGGTCGTTGTAGAACGAACTGTTATGGCTCGGGTGTATCATAATGCTCTTTATCCAAACGGAGACGGAGATGTATATAGGGATCAGCTTCTTTATGATCACATTAAAAAGCTTGCTAAAGTTATAACGCCTAATCACAAGGATTTACGCATTCCAAAGGTTTATCATTATGAATGCCCTTGGCCGTGGGCGCAGGCCGAGTTAGCAGTTATTTCTGCATATAAGACGCCTAGAGATAAATTGCAGTGCGTGTTTCGTTGCGCGACAACAATAATGAATCTGTTGTCTATGGCTTCTGAAAGAGGTATACCCGCCGCCGACGATTTAATTCCCGTATTCGTTTACGTTATCATAAAGGTAAGTGAACGATGAGATGCCGGGGGTTGTGCAGTGTGCGTTTTGTTGTTGTTGTTATTATTATTATTTTTTTTTTGTTCATATATATATTCTCTCTTAAACGATATAGTAATAAAAAAAGTAAAACCGAGGATAAAAGAATTATTTTTCAGGCCAATCCGCCATCTTTATTATCAACCATCCAATACGTAGATAGTTTTTACGGGAATCGATTAGAGGGAGAGGAACAATACTGGTGGACACAATTTTGTTCGGCGATCGAGTTTATTAAAACTATGGATTAAATTTTAATTTGCAAGAGATTATTATTATTATTAATTATTAATTATTAATTATTATAACATAGCATAATAACAAATGGGTTTGCACAGAGATTAATTTAAAGCTGTAGTAGCGGCGTTGTAATATAATTATTATTACCGGAATAATTTCATAAATGTCGTGATTTTATCGTGTAAAGCTAAAAAACACAGTGATAAGAGTTATATCCCCCCCCCTTTACCCCCAAACACACACACATACACACATTTTACGCTAAATACTTACCAAATAGCATTGATTCTTGCTTTTCGATTGAAATGTAATAGTAGATTGTATCTAATTCCAAGTACTTTTATAATTAATGTAACGATATAAAATTATTATTACTATTTCTTTTCACGTCACTTAGCATTAAGTAGTGAGAAAAAAATGCGAGAGCTCGTGTGTAAAAAAAAAAAAAAAAAAAAAAAAAAAAACAAAAAAATGGTTTCATAAAACATTACAATAATATCTATGGAACAACAATATTGTATCTAGTTGATTATTTCGCTTATTGTTAATTTACAAAATATCTCACAAGTGTAATTTTCAAAAAGTCTTTTATCAATTATTTCGACTAATTCGTATCTCTATGAAACCTTCACAATTTTTCTTTAGATGGGAACGTTAGTCAAAGATTAAGAAAAAAATTTTTTTAATTAAAACATTAAAAAAGAAGAAAGAAAGGGACAAAAAAAAAGAGAGAAAAAAAAAAATATATATATATATATATATACGGTATATATTCGAAAGCGTAGTTTCGAACCACTTCGAAGTAAGTACATATACGGTATAATCAGGCTGCGCAGTGGGTTTGCGCAATAAGCTTATTCGTTATCGTCGACCGCGCGTTTGTGCCTTCAGTTGCCGTTCGGCCGGCCATCGAGTAGGATCTCTCTCTCTCACTCACTCTCTTTCTCTCTCTCTCTTTCTGTCTCTGTGCTTTTCGCGATTGGCAACTCGAGTATATTCAAACAATTTTTTTTCCTCTGCTTCGGACTCGCCAAAGTTTTTATTCGTTTCAACCGCGTTATATATATATATATATTTTTTTTTATCTCGTTCGTTTCATCGGCCTAGCATCCCTTTGCGTTTTGGAGGACGATAAACGATCGTTATCGGTCTTAACCGACGAATAATACGAGCGTCATCGTAAGAACATATTGTCGATATTGAGATATCAGGATGAGTACGCCGGGCAAGCAAGTGCGGAATGGTACTTACGAGTTCGATTACATGCGTGTGCCCGAAAACAAAACACGATGGGAGGTTATACGTGATGGCATTTACAATCCCGCCGATGGCACCTACTGCGGGCATCCACCTAAAAAATGGGGTACGTTGGTGCTTTCATTTTTTTTTTCCTTTTATTTATTTATTTATTTATTTTTATTTTTTTTTTGCGCTCCCTCTTCTTTATCTTTCGTTTTCTCTCTTTCGGATCTATACGTTTTTCATTTTTTTTATATTTTTTTTTTTCTTTCTTTACGTGTTTTTTTCTCTCTCTGTCTCTCTCTTTCCCCCCCTCTCTCTCTCAATGGAAATAGCGGAATACGATTTAAACGATTACGATAATAAAACGAAGATATTACGAACTATCCCCGGTTTATAATATACTACGAAATAACTAACAACTTTATTATACGCTTTTTAAGAGTAACATTCGTTCGTATACTTTCGATTATCGAAACTATCAAATCGATCGAATCGATTGATCGTTATATAAAGAATAAGAGAGAAGAGAGAGGTAGCTGCTCGAAGGTTCGTGTGAATATTTCTTTCTTATATTTACAAAAATTCATTTAATTATAATTCCAAGAAAACAGAAAACACAGAGAATAATAAGAAATAAACGACGAAGGACGTAATTATAGTTAAGAAAATTTGACGTATGTGAGTATTGTGTGTATATTTTATCACATATACATACATATTATATATATATATAATGTGTCTAAGTTTGTCGCGTTGTCAGACGACAAATCTCGTTCGTCGACAAAAAGGAATCCTCATTAAATTACTCTCATTACTCGAAACTACCCAAGCAGTAGTTCTCCTTCGCTTCTTCTAATTCACTTCCTTTATTCACGGTAAAGGCACGTGTTTCTTGAACGCACGCGTGTCGTTCGTCTCTCATTCGAATATGTAACCGTAACCGCATTATCATAGTTTGTACATCTTTAGATACTTCTTATTCTTCTTCTTTTTCCTCCTATTCTGTCGATTTCTCCCCCCCCCCACCCTCCACATCTATTCATTATTGTCCTTCAAAATGCATATGAGTATTTCATTATGCTAATTTTCGACAACGACGACGACTTCTATTTGGCCGTCAACGTACCATTTAAATAATATTTATTTATAGCAATAATATTTCCTGATATTTTCAAATTCCGTCGTTTCTTTTTTTATTTTTTGTTATTTTCTCCAAATTACCCGTTCGAACGTTCATCGCGTAGGAATAATTACTATTCAAGTTAGGCGTTATCGTTAACGATTTTTCTTGGGATAAAATTCAACGAGGTATTGTTTTTTTTTTTCTTTTTTTTTTTTTTTTTTTTTTTTAAATCGATACTTTCAACTACATACATTTGGCACAAAAAGGCGCGAAATAGTTTTCGATCGTTCGACGGGATCGTCGATATTTCGACGTAACGATAATATCGATGAAAATAATTTCTAAACGGATTTAGAAATGTCTTTTGGTCAGTAGAATTTTTCGATCGTGTACGTTTACGATGCTTTTCGGTTCTTTCTTATATAATTAAATTGAGATCGAAGAGAGAACAAAAAGAGAAAGAAAAAAAAAGGAGTCAACCTTTTCGTATTATTATTCAATTGCATTCTAATCAGGGGAGTTGTCAAATATAACCTCTCGCGGTGTATATAATAATCATTGAAAATTGAATTACCGTATGATATAACATATCTTCTCATTCTCGTTGTTTATTAGATAGACAAGAGCAAATCCATACGGATCTTAGTTTTAATACGCGAGTAACAGTGTGTTCAGAATGTAAGCATTCCATTGTCTCACGTGACGGTTAAGATAATCAACTATCATTTTATTCGTTTCCGTGTTATCACGTTCTGTCAGACTATTAACGCGAAAGACGTATAATAAAGACGTATGGATAATAATTTCTTGACGAAAATGCTATTTGAAATATAATATCTTTTTTTTTTATTCTTTTCTCTTGTATTTTTTTTTTTTTCAAAACGACATAAATCGTACTAATAATTAATAACGCGAAATTGTTCCTTATTTATTTCGAAGCGATAAGTAATTATCTATCGATCTACTAATCGACGAATTCGATTCTTATCGATTAATCGCGAATCTCGAGAATATTTATCGGATTATTTTTTTATTTTTTATTTTTTTATATATAAATAAATAGAATCAGAATTCATTGAACAATGTTCGATTCGACTTTTTATCGATTAATCGTAACTCGAGAACATTTGTCGAATCTTTTTTTTTTTTTTTTCCATTAATAAATCGAAGTAGAACGAGGTTGGTTTGTTTGGAAATTAAAAAAAATTATGATTAAACGTCGAGATATACATATATTGAATTGTCGAGGAATACGTGTTATTACATAAGAACTCGTTGGTAATAAATTCGAACTTGAATTAGAAAGTTTGTTCGCTTCGACGTTCGTTTCGAAGAGCTACCAAGTTCAACGGGATAAATACCAGTGGATGTGGATGCTTTTTATTTTTATATGTATATTTTCTACGTTTTCACAACTCGATAAACGCGAAATACGTATTTGCAAAATCTGAACTCCTTTAAAGTCCCTTAAAAACAAATCTAAACTCAAGCATATAAATTCGATAGAGTAATTCTAGTACGTAAATATAAAACCAAAAAAATGTTTCTATATATATATCGGAAGATTGGACGAATTTGTCGTTTAGTAAAGGAGCCAATTTTTATGTTTGCAATCTAAAAATTTCTCGTGAGAATAAACAAAAATGACGAGCAATTTGTTTTTAATTAGAAGAAAAAGAAAAACGAAATAATCATTTATTTACAAATTACATACATACACACACACACACACGCACGCACGCACGCACGCAATATATATATATATATATATATATATATATATTATATAACAACGTGATAAATGTATTGACAAATTCTATAGGATCTTTAACTTTGGATATTTAAATATTTAAGAAATTTATTTGTAATGGCGAAGTCCCTTTCGAATACACTTATCATCTCATTATATTGATAATAATGATGTGCGATATAGACAACATCGCTGTCCATTAACATTCGACGTTCTAAGAAGTAACAAATTTAATGGTTAGTGTTAAAAATCTCTTAACACGTGACGCACATTCAGTCAAATTCATATTTGTCGAGTTATCTCTTTCCGCGTAACGTTTCCGTTCGATTAACGAAAAGTATTAACTTACACACCGTACACAAGTAACCTAATCATGACGCATAAATATCTGTGTATATACTTACATAAATACATACATACATACATACATACATACATACATACATACATATATATATATATATATATATATATATATATATATATATATATTTGAAATACAACGTTAAATTCAAAATGACGCGCGAACTTATTAATAGTCGTATTCCCGTTCTCTCACGAAGATACATTTTCCTCGTAATCGTAATAATAATAATAATAATAGTAACAATAGTAAAAAAGAAAAAGAAAAAAGAAAAATAAAATTATCGAAACACAACGTCAATTTCAAAATGGCCCTCTCTAACTTGTTTTCCCAGCCATATCGCGTTCTCGAGTTTTCCTCGTATTCATATTTATTTCATGTAAATCACAAAGGAAAAAAGAACAAAAAGTCGAATTAATTATATTTCCCATTCGAGTGTGTAAGTTTAAATATGTATCGTATGTAGTGTATAACTTCTTTCTCGTGTTTACGTTTCGCATTAATACTGAAACGTTCCTTAACGTGTTAAGGCCATCGTCCTACTTTCATTCTATTTTGGATCTAAATGTATTCGTTATATAAATGCATTAGGAAATATTTCTTTACTCGGGAAAATGGCGTATATAAAGCGTATCGAATTTTGTTCACGATTTTGATTTTTTTCCTCTCTCGTTTCTTTTTTCTTTTCTTTTTTTTTTTTTTTCTTTCTTTCGAACAGAGAATAATGTCGAATAAAAAAATTCTCCCGCTTTTATTGATTTCTTTATTTCTTTACTCATTCATATCGAGAATCACTCAAGGTCACGCGAAGTCGCCGGTTCTCGTACATTTGAATTTATGATCAATTTTCGATTAACTCTTGCAACAAAAATTTTTTTTCTAACAATCAATTAGATAATTCGATATTTCGCGACATGATATATATGAATATATATGTATATATACAGGATGGGTCCAAAGTTTCCTAATGATATTAAAAATCGATTATTACCTTTTTCTTTTTTTTTCTTTCTTATCTCGAGGGCAATTCTTTTTTTTTTTTTTAAGATCGTAAAACTGTCGAGAACTTTTGGTCCATCCTGTATATCTTTGCTTCTTTATTCTTTTATATTTCTATATTTCTTTTGTAAAGAACAGTATAATATCGAAGTTATAACTATTTATTAATAAATGAGATTATATATATATATATATATATATATATATATATCGTTTAAAACGACGCATAGAGATCGTCATTAAATTTTTCCTCTTCGTACGTTAGGCGAGATTAAGACGATAGAAACAGAACCCGAGAGTTAACATCGAAGCAAGAAAATTTATATTTAGAAACAGATTTTGGCGGAGTGCCTATGCTTTAAATAATTTCCGTGTTCGATCGAGACGGAAGGTTGAACATTTTCTCGATCGCGATGATTAAAATCGATGACGCGAATGTATAATTACCGTAGAATCAACGGAACCGGAGAGGGAGAGGGATGGAGGAGGGAAGAGGAAAAATATCAACGTTATTTTTTCCCCGTCCCTCCCTCCCACCCCCGTCCCTCCCTCATTACGTAACCATAAATTAATCGAGGCATGTATCATTTAATTTAAAAACACGTATTCTTTCGTTGTTTATCTTTCAGCTTGGACGGCAGTATTTTATAGCTGTTTCTTCTCGGTTCTGGCCTTGCTCTTTGCGATATGTATGAAGGGCCTATTGTCGACAATTAGCAACGACAGACCTAAATGGATATTGGAGAGTAGTATCATCGGTACCAATCCAGGTAAATCATATATATATATATATATGTATATGTTTACATTTATTTCGATTGTACGGAGTTGTTCGAAAATTTCTGCGTGCAATTCGAAGATGGTAAAAAGAAAAGATATAAACAAAAATCTCACCCTGTATATCGAATTCTTTCATTCGTCTATTATAAGTCGATAATGCAGAACCCTATAACGTTAACTATTATTCACTTTTTTTTCCCCACGTTGCACGCTAACCAAAAGTTCGTTTATATCGGAGATATGAGAAGGTAGATATAAATATATATATGTGTGTGTGTATGTATTACAAAAATAAAAATTTAAATATTATTATTATTATTATTATTATTATTATTATTATTATTATTATTATTATTATATAATATATCGAAAAATAAATTATTATATTGTTATATAATCTTTAAATGTCACTTACGACGTACTTTTCGCGTTGAAAAGGACTTGGATTTAGGCCAATTTCGGACAATCCAGATGAGAGATCTTTAATTTGGTATAGAGCATCGAACGCAACCGAGGTGGAAAAGTGGACGAAACTTTTGGATAAATTTTTGGAAGGTCAGACGATAAATATTATCTCTAGCAATTAATTCATAAAAAAAAAAGGAATTTTATATACGCACAAACGCACCTACACCCACACACACCCACTAGACGAAAAGCTTATATCGCGTGATTATGTATTAAATGCAATATGAATTTCTACAGAATACATAGATTCGTCTCTTTTACCAAACGGCGGTAGGAATCAACAGATTTGCAGTTATACGCAACCACCAAAGCCCGGAAACGTTTGTGCCGTCGATGTCAATAATTGGGGCCCGTGTTCGCCTAAACGACAATACGGTTTCAACAATTCGGCGCCTTGCATTTTTATTAAATTAAATAGAGTAAGGAGAAACTTCTTTCTAAATCGCGCGAGAGAACAAAAAAATTCGAATAGAAATATAAAAACGAAAGAGATGAAGCAACCAAAAAAAAAAATAATAGAATTCTTCTTTCTTCTTCCCTAAACGAATGTTTTCTATTTCAGATATATGGATGGGTACCAGAGTATTATAACGACACCAAGGATCTACCATCGGATATGCCGATTAGCTTGATCAATCATATTAAAAAAACCAACAGTTCTTGGGTTAGTTAGTCGGTCAGTTAAAACAATCAGTCGGTATATTAAACTTATCCGCGCGTTAATTATTTATTAATCGGTTTTCAATCGTTGAGAAATATATATATATATATATATATATATACTTTTTGTTTTATTATTCTGTTCTCCTATATCTTATTTTTTTCTTCTTATTTGGTTTTATTTTATTTTATTTTTTCTTTTTATTTTATTTTATTTTATTTTATTTCGTTTCTATTCGTTTTATTTTTTTTTTTGTTTTCAATCGTACTCCACGAAGATTCGTGAAAATTCTACAACAACGTTTCTAAGCCGAATTCATCAATGTTTCGTATAATCGAAATCAGTTTACTCCGTTGTGTAAGCTGATAAGATCGTATCGTTTTATTAGACTTCTCGCGTACGTGTGAACTTGTAAGCTGCGTGATAACGAAAAGATTAATAATTCAATGTTCGTACGGTCAGAAAAAGTCTCAAGATAATTTGTAATCTTCCTCTCTTTTTTCTTCTTCGAATATATATATATATATATATATATATATATATATATATATATATATATATATGTATGTATATATATATGTTTGAAATTATTTTACTTTCATATTAATTTAATAATGAATTATGTTAATTGATCGTCATCGACCACGTAGTACTCACTCATTGTATAATTCAACATTATGTCACATTTTAATTACAGTTAAATACCGTTTGGGTATCATGCAAAGGGGAGGATCCATACGATAATGAGACTATCGGTGAATTAGCCTACTATCCGCAAAATCATGGTTTTCCAGGATTTTATTATCCGTACGAGAACGTTCAAGGATATCTAAGCCCACTCGTGGCTGTACATTTTCTTCGGCCGGCCAGTAAGTCTCTACCATCTGTTATTAATTATCTATTTCTTCTTTTTTTTTTGTTTTTTCTTGGACAGCTTGGAGAGAGATCAAACAAAAAAAAAAGAAAAGAGAGAGAGAGAGAGAGAGAAGAAAAAAAGTAAAAATATGAAGCAAATAAAATTAATATCCATATTGTTCTATCAAGCAATATCCACGAATGATTATTATAATGTGTGTACGTGTATGTTTTCAGGGAACACAATAATCAATGTCGAGTGTAGAGCATGGGCGAAGAATATTGAATATAGTACGAGAAAATCTGAGAAAAAAGGCGCGGTACATTTTGAAATAATGGTAGACTAGTCTCGCGCGCACGCACACGCACACGCACACGCACAAACACAGACATCCACACATCCACATAACATTCTATTACGAAACACAAATCTCTTCTGTCTGAAGTATAACGTCAACATGATTAGAAAAAAAAATTACGTTTATTCGCTCCTATGTGTAAACATTATGCCAATGCAGAATCTGATTAGAATTATCTTCGGTATAATTAACGTGAACTCATTACTAGAACTATATGTGTATATATGTGTATATATATATATATACTTATAGAGAGATTGATATTGGCTGATAATGAGCACGAAAGGACGTTTATAGGAATTATTTAAAAGAAATTACTTTATTATTAACCATCAGTAGTAACAATTCCATTGATCAAATCATTCACAAATGAAATATTTTCATTATCAATCGTGTATGTATATATATATGTATATATATATGTATATATATATATATATATATATATATATATATATATATATGTATATATATGTATATATATATATATATATATATATATATATATATATATAATAAGTTTTAACGTGATATAATATTTATATGTGTATGATAGATGTAAAATTTTAATCTGCCTAATCTATCCAATGTGTTCTAAAATAGCGAGAAGTGTGCCAACGAACTTATCGATCGTTAGAAATATTTTGTAATAGCTTATTACAAAAGAAACGAAACAAAGCTAAACGTAAAAATGAAAAGAAAGAACTTACGAACGAATGTGTGCGTTATCTAGTTATCAAAGAGGGAATCACACGAGTCCTGTTTTATATAAGCATTTTTTGACATCTTGCAGTTATCTCCATAGGTAATAACGCGATGACGATTATACAATATAAATTTAGGTTTGTTTTCTTTTTTCTTTTTTTTCTCTCCGGTTTTTTTTTCTTTTTTTTTTTTTAATAATGCTTGAAAAACAGCTGTAACAGATAATGATAATAATGAAAGAAGAACGTAGAAATAGTCATGTAGTACACGAAAAAATAGGTATTAACTTTTCAATGATATAAATATATCTTGCCTGTATGTATATGTATATGTATTTATATATATGTATCTGTATATATAAATATACATATACATGTACATATACATATATATATATATATGTGTATGTATATATATATATATATATATACATATATATTGTGTGTGTAACTTAATATGCAGCATTATTTTCGTGGAGAGGTACTAATGACTTAATTTTCTCTTTTGTTTTCCATTTCTTTTTGCCCGCCCCCCTTTTTTGTATTAAAACTTAAATAATAATTTGCAAAGAGTTCTTAATTCTCGACTTAAACTTAATGGTTTCTTCCTCTTTTTTTTTTTTTTTTTAATTGTTTTTTTATTTCATTTTATTTTATTTTTTTTTTTTGTCTTTTTTATGTAGAGAAACTTTCATACATTGCATTTCACAGCTGTTGATGTCGATTATGAACGATCACATTTATCATATTCTTTTAATCGAACAAGAAGAAAAAAGAATAATCGATTTTTTTTCGATATTATTGTATATCATAATTTTTATAATTGGAAATTTCGCATTGCCGCAAAATACATCGTGAAAAAGATTTTCATTCGAGAAATTATAAATTTTGTATAGAAATTGAAGGAATTGATGGAGTTTAACAAAAAAAAAAAAGAAATAGATTCATCACATTGTTGTTATTAATAATTATCCTAGATTGTAAGATTTGATTGTGACAAACTAATTACATATGTATAAAATGTATCTTATATGGGTGTAGGAATTATGTTGTAATTTTATGTACTTATAATCCCTTTGTTAGAATTGTTCATATAAAGGTTAATTGTAATTTGTAATTATGTTACATAATGACATTTTGTGTGTATGTATGTATGTGTATATATATGTGTATATATATATATATATATATATATATATATATATATATATATATATATAAATATAGTTTTTACGTATTATAAATACTTTCTAATGATAATACATTCTCTAAAGGGATATGTACTTACAAAAATGCAAAGAGAACAAAAATCGAAATGTAAAGAATCATATATCGCTAAATTCTTTTTTTCTCATCGTTTGATCCTTGAATGATTAATAACGAAGAAAGAAAAAAAAAATCAGAAAAAGAAAAACAGATAATACATACATCTTTCAAAATCATATTGTAAATATCGTAATTAGCAAAATTATGATAAAAATCCCCAAATAAGATTGATTAGAGATAAACCTAATAAGTGAAAATTATATATAAGAATAGAAAGTCATGTAATGATATTTAAATATAATAGTACAATTATATGTATCGATATGAAGACTAATACGATAATTAATTATATTTTACGGATTAACGGGAATGAATTTTTTTTCTTTTTTAAATAAGGCTTGTCAATTTGAATAACCAATGAATTAATTAATTCGAACACAGAATTTTATTGAACAATTTTTTTGGGCAAGTACACATTATAATTTATTTATTACATTTCAGTTCTGTCTCGTGAAATTGTGTAAAAATATGATGACCGCAAAGGAATAGAAAAAGAAAGGAAAAAAAATATGCAATACTTAAAGTATTACAATGAGATTCTAAGATTTCAAGGCACTTGAAAAAAGAAAAAAATATATATATATATCTCTTTGCAGATCAAGATTTTTTATAATTAAAATTTCATCGTTTACCGTGTATATAAATATCTAGAGTTATTCTAATCTCTAGCGATATAACTCCAAAAAGAGGAGGGGGAGGAGGGATGTATCTATATGATCATTCGAAATTGTAAAGCGAATCTTCACTTTTGAACAAATATTGAGTTTAAAGATTTGTATTAAAATGTAATAATAATACATTAACGATTTGTACAATTTATTTTTTTCATATAGATATTCACCGTCCTCCTATCGGTTGTAACGTTGGATTAGAAATACCCTGTATATATACATATGTATGTATATATACGTATACATACATACATACATATATATATATATATATATGTATGTATGTATGTATGTATGTATATAAAATGTTTTCTTTCAGTTTCATTTAGATGAAGCACTGTACTCTATCGTGAGTTTATCCCGACATAAAAATTAATTCGATACTTCGACAATTTATAAATATTGTTATTATATTTATAAATCTTAGAAAATATTGTAACAATGTTCCGTTTGTAGTACCGTAATTTTCATTTAATTTATATTTCAAATATCATTGTTATATTAGGGAAAAAATCGCCGAACAAAAAGAAGAAGGAAAAGAAAAAAAGCACCCTTTATAAAACTTTCCATGTAATAGAGAGGCTCAAAAACAGACAAATATTTTTGCAAATATAGTGAGTTTTGTTTTCTGTTCATATAAAATCTTAGATCTTTGTTTTAATATACATATATATATATGTGTGTGTGAGTGTGTGTTTGTTTGTGTGTATATAAAGGACGAAAGTAAAAATGCATGTGATTCATCGGAATTATATGAAGCAACGCTGTCGTTATTTCATAATTAATTTCTTTTTTTTTTTTTTTTTTTTTTTTTAAATAATATATATATATTTCCGGGGAAGAACATTGGTTTCGGCAGTTTGTATTGTTTTCCGGGGCTTTTTTCTCTCTTTAAAAAACACACACCCTATATTATCAAAGTAGATATTTATTTAAATGGCCTTAATAATACTGAATGATCGTTTAAATTTTGTTGTAAGTTTAGAAATTGTACTCGAGGAATATTACAACTAAATAAAATTAGTCACATATATGTATATATATATATATATATATATATATATATACACATAGACAATAGTTATCTATTGAAAATGTGAATAATTAAATTCTAGCGGTGTCTTTTTTTGTATCTTTTTTTTGTCGTTGTTTTATTTCGTATGAAGATTAAATTGTGAGATATTTTTGGATAAAAAAAAAAAAGAAAAAATAACGCTACCTAAGTAAGAATCGCCCCGCGGATATTTTTGCAAGTGCAACAATCTTTCCTGAAAAAGCATAAGTTTTTCGCTGAAAACAAAAAAAAACTTGGTGTGCATTTCAATAATAAAACACATCAAATGTTATCTACATAGAACGTGCAAAAATCTTATAAATTTTACACTAACGAGAGTACAGTTTGTCTTTGTTTTTTCTTTCTTTTTTTTTTGTTTTTTTTTTTTCGTTTTTTGTTTTTCTTGTAATTATTTTGTCATTAACACTTAATTACATTCAATACTTAGACTTAATACGTGTGTGTACATATATATATATAATATGTATATATACATGTATATATGTGTTTATATATATATATATATATTGTGTCTGTATGTTGTGTGTGTGTGTGTATGTGTATAATCAAATGCAGATCTCTTTTCCTCAAAATATACACTAATATCATACAAAACAATAAAAAAATCTGAGCGTTTCAGAAACGACGATTTAAATATGGCTGAAACAGAAACATAAATGCCAGAGACTCTATATATTAACTTGATTCCTATTAAAACTTAATTTACAATCGAGAATTGTACAATATGTTATTTCTTTAATTCAATTAACAACTCTTATTCAGTTCCTACATAAAGAAAGAAAAAAGAAAAAACCCTACACGTAATACTTTCAATATAAATTATATCATCCTTTGTCATTGTTCCTTCGAACATTTCATTATTTCACATAGAAATAATAATTTACATGATTGTTCTTACATAAAACTTTTTGCTATTTTTTTTTTCGAATTATTATCCTCATTGTATAATTTAAGGGAAAGGAAAAAAATGAAAAAAAAACCTGTAAGATAAATTTCCGACTCATTGACCGATGTACTATAACGAAAGAATCTAGTTTGGGGAGAGGGGGGTGGAGAGGAGGAGATAAAATAAAATAAAATAAAATAAATAAATAAATAATAATCGATCGGTATTAAATTTCAAGTTGGACGATTATACCCAGGATATTTTATTTTCGTACCCTTAAGCACTTTCCGCGCGTTGTCACCTCGTCGAAAGATGCTTAGAAACGCGCGATAATTTATTAAAGGCGAAACACATATTGTCAGGTTCCACGTAGAACCTGAAGAGGTATCAAAATTGATGGCTCAGGTTATTTATATTTGAAAAAAAAAAAAAGAATATCGAAAAAAGATCTGCATTTTAAAACATTAATCTATCATCAGTTCAAAGTGAACAGCACCTAATTTATCGTTGCGGCTGTGTTTAATGTTTTTGGCCCATGCCTTGCATTCCACGTTTATTAAAATACCAGCTGAAAAAAAAAAGAAAACGAAACGATTGTAAACGAAATTTTAACGATTGATTATCTTTTTCTTTTCTTTTCTCTTTTTACTTTTTATTTTCATTTCCATTTCCATTTTTAATAAGTATTATAGTATATGTATATATGTTTCTTGTACTTACTACGTGGTCTTACAAAATGGACAGCTACCAAAGGACTCAAATATCCTTCTGAATTTTCAAAAGGATAAAAGTAACCGGGGAAGCCTCGTCGTGGTAAATAATTAATTGGCCCTATGTTCTCTTTATCGGCAGGAGTTTCGCCCTCGCAAGAGACCCAAATTGTATTGAGCGTTGAAGAATCCTTATCCTTTAATACTGCAATGTGTTCCTTCAGATCGAGTGGCATTTTTTCCGGCAAGGATTCCGTGTCGTTGTAAAATTCCGGTCTCCAGCCATAAATCTTTATATATATACATACATATATACATATATATATATATATATTTAAACGAGAACACACGTTGTTATTAACGTATTACTTAATCGCGAATAATTCGATATTACCCATTGACGGTTATTACATTAAAAGATGGATCATTCAATTATCCATCGATCATTCATTCATATCGACAAATTTTCAATCTCAAATCAATTATAAATTTACAATTGTCCATATGAATCCATTTGACCAACTCCGCGACATATTAAAATTCGATTTTTGATTTTGAAACGCCAAAAAAGAAAAAAAAACAAAACGAAACCAAAAATGAAAGAGAAAAAAATAGATTACCTTGTTCAGTTTAAGAAAAATACATGGCGCCGATTTATGATAATTATATTTATTTTCTTTTGTACATGGATGCCAATTTTTCACGTCCACGTCGCAAACTTTTCCAGGTGGTGGTGGCTGATTGTAATCACATTTGTTAATATTAGCACCAAGCCCAGGAATAGAGCCGGGTGTTATGTATTCTACAAATGATACATTTATTTATTTGTTTATTTATTTATTCATTTTATTTCTCTCTCTCTCTCTCTTTCTCTCTCTCTCTCTCTCTTTCTCTCTAGAAACCACGTTTCAATTTAGATCTTAATGTAATAAATAAAAGAAATAAATGTAATTTACCCTTTAAGAAGGTTTGAAGGGAGTCCACCCAATGTTTAAAATTTTCACTGTCCGTTCCCCTGTACCAAATCAATGTGCTTTCAACGTTTTCCATTGGTGGCATCGGCCTAAAACCCAATCCTGAAATATTTCGAGTTATCAGTTAAAATTTTATACGCGGCACATTTTTTTATCATTTATAAAGTGTTAGTAAGCATTAAGTAACGGGTGTGTTGGCCGATAAGTAACGTCGAGATTTTCAATTCAAAAAACAAAAAAAGAGGAAAAGATATAATCGTTTCTTCAAATAATTTGTATAAAATATTAAATGTCTTTTCTTTTTTTTTTTTTTGTTATTGACAAAATTTGTATAAAACTACGTAACCTTTATATTCATTTACAGTTTAATTACTCTTTCATGACACTTTATTATATTACATAAAAATTTTCATTAAACGAATATCGGTGTCATTTAAATATAAAAGTATTAAAAGCTTTGTGAAATATTTTATTTCAACGATCAATCGAATATATTCGATCAAATATATATTTATACCTGGATTGGTTCCGATTATAGAACGTTCCAATTGCCATCGAGGTATCCTAGGGTCAAGGGTTTGAAAAAATCCCCAGAAACAGATTGCGACCAATGCCGCAAGTATTCCATAGAATACCAAATAGAACAGTCCTATTTTACCTGCAATAAAATAGATCATATTATTTGTACCTCGTTGGCACGACACCTTTGTATCTACATTTAATTGCTATTGTAATCGAAAAGAAAAGAAAAAAGAAAGAAGAAGAAGGAAAAAAAAGATAAGAAAAAGAAAAGATCACAGTCGATCATTATTTCAGGTATAAATTAAAATCTAATTGATTTCATCGGCAAGTGGTCACATCGGCATTACGTTGTGTAATCTAAGATAATTGTATTAATCGGGAGTTCCAATTTAGCGGAAGATCATAGTGTCTTGGTCTTGGTCAAGTGGAACAATTCAATTAAGACGACAATTGGACGTCCTGCAAGGTCATCTTTCTTATAATTTTCTTTATACCATTGGCACTAAACTATGCGTCTATCGGACGATCGACGGTGTTCAATTAAATTTTATTTTTCTCTTCTTTTTTCTTTTTCTTTTTTTTTTTTTTTTTTTATTTCTTTCTTTCTTTTCGGACTTTAATTATTTCTCGTTTGATCGGACGTTTCTCTTAGATCACTGTAGCTATAAAAAGACTTATCATTAACGCGTGGATCGATCCTCGGACTGTATAAATCATCGATGATCCAAAAAATCGAGTCTCATTTTTTTGTACCAATCGTTGATGATCACTGAAATTTGTTTTTTTTTTTTTTGTAGGGGTTGGGGTTGGGGGCGCAGGAACAGGGGAAGGTGCGTCATAGAGAAATAATACTCGAACATAAATCTAATACGAACGTGTCCTCGTTTGAACATGTGCTCGCTCAAGGTGCCTTTATTACGATCCTTGGATATCGATACCAACACACACGCACACACACACAAATACACGTGCGCGCGCCACTTGATTTACCTCTAAACAAGGTCTTGCGGTATTTGATTTGCGATCCGACAGTATGAATACATATGCTATCGAGCTCTTATCAATTTATATCGAACGAGCAAACTGAAATGGAATTGGAATACGCATCGTATGAACATACTTCTTCGGCTTGATCGTAATTTATAAGGAAAAAAGAACAAGAAAAAAGAAAGAAAGAAAGAAAAATTACGACGTACAAATTGTTAATTACATGTATATTGATGATTCATTAAATTTAAACCCGTATTACGCTAAGATGACGACTAAATGGAATAAATGATACACCGGGAGTATCCTACGTCTCCGCTTATGTTGAAAAGTCAGTCGGAACACGAACCGCGAACGCTTACATTTAACCGATTCACTTTAGTCAACAATTGTCGACCTCTGTGTAATACGATGGTCACGCGAGTTATCATCATCTCTCGGGGCCATTTGCTATAAGGTCAGAGAGACGATCCATCGATGTTAATCTTTTTGCGAAGGAATAAAAAAGTAAAAATAAAAAAGGATGAAGAAGAAGAGAAAAAGAAAATTTCATTGGATTATAACGACACTCGTTATTGCAACAAGTGTACGATTAAACGGGAAACTTATCAGATGTTATTATATATATATATATATATGTACGTACGTATGTACGTATGTATGTATGTATGTATGTATGTATTCGTCGTTATGAATCTAAGTTGAAATTGTAATAATAATGAATAAATATCTAGCTTGTTGTATCTAGGGATTAAATGTTTCGAGACTAAAAAAAGTAAGAGCGAGAGTGAGAGTGAGAGATAGGGTGAGAGTGTGTGTGTGAGAGAGAGAGAGAGAGAGAGAGAGAAGCTGGATATATCCTTCGATTTAGAAAAATATATATTTCCCAGACGATAGATCTCAGGCGACAAAGAATGAACAAAAGCTATGGTTATAGTCGCGTGGGTGTACCCTTCAGAATGGTCCTAAGTTACGTAATGCTATAATGCTTCCATTTAACGCCAATTGACCTCGTTGTACACGTTTACGCTGAAGGAAGTTTAACAATTACCATACAGCCGAGCTAAGCATTGTGTCCAACGCGAAATCACGGTGAAACGAATGCGCTTAGGGTCTTTTCGGTTCCACATAAATCGCTTTGGACGTGTCTTTTGTTTTTTTTTCCTCCTTTTTTCCCTTTTTCCTTTTTTCCTTTTTGTGTCCGACTCTCTCTCTCTCTCTCTCTTTCTCTCTCTCACACACTCTTTTCGTTTTTTTCTTAATTTTCTAAAAAGAATCCACTTGAATACATTATCAAAAGAATAGGAATAATTTTTAAAAGAAAATTGTGAGAACTGTGCGTGTGCGTGCGTGCGTGCGTGCGTGTGTGTGTGTGTGTGTGTGCGTGCGTGCGTGCGTGCGTGCGTGCGTGCGTGCGTGCGTGCGTGCGTGCGTGCGTGCGTGCGTGCGTGCGTGCGTGCGTGCGTGTGTGTGTGTGTGTGTGTGTGTGTGTGTGTGTGTGTGTGTGTGTGATATCACATCATTGAATTAGAACTAGTGATTCTCTTTTGATCCTCGGGTTTTTTTTTCTTCCTTCTTTCTTTTTATTTTTTTTTTTTTTTCAAGGTCCGATCTGTTCTTCTACTCAGCTTTTCTAAATCCAATTAGTAATAGTTATGTTTATAAAGGACGGAATACCTATTGCGAAAACTGCTAGAGAGTTTCAAAGAAGAAGAAAAAAAAAGAAAGAAAAAGCAAAGAAACATTTGTAAAGTTAAAAAGAAAAAAAAAATAAATAAGAAGATAGATCCTTTCTTTCGTTTTCTTTTCTTTTTCTTTTCTTTTCTTTTCTGTTCGACAAAATTATTTACTTATTTGTCGTAAAAGTTTTAATTGACATTTATTAAATATAATAATTCGTTCGAGCATAGTTAAAATAATTCTATACCGAATATTATAACTATATATACGCGTTAACTTTATTTCGATATCAACGATATTCAATACAATCCAATAAGCATTACATAAGTTCGTAACTATATAAATCGTTCATAAAATTATTCGAATTTTGTATTAATCAATTTCGACGTAACGCACATTCGCGTTTTCAAATATCGAAAGGATCGATCTGTAAAGTATTAATAATAATAAACAAATAATAAATCCTACTAAAAAAAAAAGAAAAAAGAAAAAATAAAAAATAAAAAATAAAAAAAAAGAAAAAATTTAATACCAATTCAAATCGGGCTTCTACGTATCGTTCGTTTTAATTTACTTTAATTTTGCTCAAATTGAAGAAGATGAAGAAGTAAAAGAAATGAGCTATCAGTGAACAACAAATAAATATCGAATAACGAGAAGCAAGCTTTGATGAACGTGTTACTAAGTCTACACTTGTGTCCATACAGAAAGAGAGAGACAGAGAGAGAGAGAGAGAGAGAGAGAGAGTCATACACACAGGAACCTACGAAACGGGGATGAGGAACTTCGGAGTGTAACAGTGTCGAGGTCAATTGCTTACCAAGGATAAATCGTGAGGTGAATTTTGAAGCTCAGTGTAATTTGCATAAAACTGCAATAGTAAAAGATTGTGACGGGCTTCTGAGCTAATTAAAACGAGAGGGCACAATCGCCACACTGTAACCTTTTCCGATTGTTATTGTGGGTCTTCCTGTACTATTGAAACAAGGATAGATAGATAGATAGATGGATGGATGGATGGATGGATGGATGGATAAAGAGAGAGAGAGAGAGAGAGAGAGAAAGAGATTGGATCAAGGATCAAAGTACCATTCCCTTTGTTTTAAATTGTCGAGATTAACGAAAACAAGAGACGGCCCTCCGTACACCAGTTCTCTCCCCATACCCCAAACCCAGCATCACACACACACACACACGCGCGCGCGCGTGCACGCACGCACGCACACGCATACACCCCCATTACCATGTAACTTGGCTCGTTTTACAACGTCGTTAGAGTCGTTGATGAACCGGAAGAGAACGGAAACGGTACATTTGAAGAATTAAAGGGACGAGAGAAGGCATTTTTCGCTGTTATATAGCCTTGCCAAGTTTATTACACTACTGAAAGTGATGATCTCAGAATTGTGATTGTATAAATGCATTGTCTCTTGAAACGTCCAAATGAATGGTATGATGAATGAATGTATGAACGTATGAATGAACAAACGAACGAAAGAATGGTACTTAAATATAATCTCTAAGTCCCCCCCCACCACTTCCCTCGCTAATTTTTAAGATTGACATATCGAATTAAGGCGGATGCGTTACGTTCGATACTCGGATCGATGGATCCGTGTAATAACATTTCTTTGAACAATTATATGCGAGAACGCGATTAATTCGTCTAAATCTAATTTGTCGACTAATTGTTGATCGATTATTACCGATGTTTCCTTTTTTTTTGTTTGTTTTTTTATTTTTGTTTTTGTTTTTTTCATTTTGTGACAAACATTCGTACGGACATTGAACATTGTCGAATATAAAAGTATAAAAATTTATATATTTACGTTCTATGTATACATACATACATATATATATATATATATATATATATATATATATATATATATATAATTTATAATCCGATCTGATCTATGAAACAAAAAATAAAAACCAAAAAGAATCAACAAGAAAAAAGACAACAGATATAAACGAAGTACCACCATGCTTCGTACAGTTTATTTCGTCGGATCGATTAGGAAAACACAAAGGGCAAACACACCACACCCTATATTCCCTAATCCTCTTCCCATCGAACAATGTAACCATCTAAATTAACACGAGTTATTACGTGAAAAGCTTTTTTATACACACACACACACACATTCGTTTCATGATCGATATAACACCAGTCCTCTTTCATAATTGATTTCAAAATCTAATTTACAATGATGAATTATCTTACAAATCAAAAGAGAAATCCCTCTCGATAGCTCTTAAAGTTTTCTAAAGGTATTTAAACCTTTTCCTAATGTTTTTTAATCGGTCGTTCAGAGGAAAAACGCATTGTCGAAATAAATTGTTCCCCCCCCCCCCCCTATATCTCCATAATTGGAATGGCTCGTAAATAATCGTCGAGAATAATAGGATACATTTGATTACGGCACATACGTGGACTTTGTCAGAAATTAACAAAACAACTATGCGTAACGAAAATTACATGAACGTTATATCACGTATTACATGTATGCATGTATGCATGTATGCACGTATGCATTTATCTATATAAGATAAAAAATTACGGTATCGTGTGTAAAAAGTAAAAAAAAAAAATTGAAAAAAAAAAGTAGAAAAAAAAAATAGAGAACAGAGGTTGTCGGCACAAAATATCATCCTAGCCATAGTATAGATATATATATTTCCTGTTTCAAGAGCAAGAACAACACGACGATGATTCACACAACACGCTAAGCTTCTATTTATGTTGAACGTTGAAGAAATGGAAGAAGAAGAAGAAGAAGAAGAAGAAGAAGAAGAAAAAGTAGACGTCGATGCCTCCTTCGACGTAAACCACCGCCATGATAACATATAGGAAGAGCATACCGGAATGATCGAATACGATATAAAGACGATTTAAGCTTTGTCGCTTAATTTGAAAAATATTTTACGATTAACAAACGAGAATTCGTTTTTTTCGAGATAAATTGACGATAACACTCCCGCAAAAGAAGGGTATACGAATTATTATTATTATTATTATTATTATTATTATTATTATTATTATTATTATTATTATTGTTATATAATAAATACAACGTACTCGATGAGGCCATAGTTAAAAAAACGAAATAAAATCGAAGGGCCAGGTAACGCGGGAAACCGTCACGGTGTTTTTTTTTTTTCTTTTTTTTCCATCATTGACCGACGCGTTATACCCGATACTATATACCATAACTATATACCATATAACAGTCGTACCTATATACAAATCCTTACTATTTAAACTCTTTCGATTCCCGCGTTAGACATTTTTTTTATTTTTTTATTTCTTTTTTTTTAAGAAAAAAAATCTACAGAAAGAATTTTCAACGTGATACGCGTCTATATGTGTATATATATATATATATATTTATTTATTTATTTATAAATATATCTTCGTGTTTTATTTACCCCAACTACTGACGGTCCTGCCCATGAAGGCACCGCTCTCATGATTATACAAGAATGTCTTCAACGATTGACCAGTAGACATTGCCGGTGGTTTCTCGTAGGGGTTCATCAGCTCCGCTGTTACCACTTTCGAATCCTTCGCAACCATTTTTTTTCCTTCTTTCCTCGTCCTCCTCTTACACGTGAATCCCACTTGTTCTTTTTTCTATCAAATTCTATTACTCCGAATTGATGAGTAATACCAATCTTCTCTCTCTCTCTCTCTCTCTCTTTCTTTTTCGCTTATTACACAGTTGAAAGAGTAAGAATAAGAAAGAATGGTAAGAGAAAAAAATCAAATAATAGGGACAACCGAGGAAAAATGAAAGAACGATAATAACAATAACAACAACAACAACAACAAATAACAAACAACAACGACAACGGCGACGACGACGACGTTTGTCGAGGATGATCGGATCAGATCGGATTGTATCGGATCGGATCGGACCGAATCGCTTTCGGATCTCTCAAAAACTTCCAACGGTTGTCCCGTTCGGCGTCAGTAGATTGACTAACACGCTTCTACGTAACTATCTCTTCTGGCCTATCCTGCTTGACTACTTCTCTTTTTCTTTCTACCTCTCTTTTATATACTCCTCTCTCTTTCTCTCTCTCAAGCACACACACACACACACATAACACGCAACACATTATCCCTCCTCTTTCTCTCTCTCTCTTTTTCTTTCTCTTTATGTATATATGTATACATACACGTATATCCAACGAACTACTACATTGAAATTGTGCTCGGGTTGCCTGCCACTTGCTTGCTTGCTTCACCGTTGCGCGTGACGTGTCACGTTCGTGCACGCACACGGGCGTTGCCACGATCACGTCTTATACCAACCAAACGTTTACATACCTTCCATGTTCTTTTTCCTTACATATATATATATATATATATATATATATATATATATATATATATACACATATGTATGTATATATAGTATATACATATTATGTGTGCGTGTGATTGTGTATAGTATCTATGTACGTGGTCTCTGCACTCGTTGACCTTGGAATCGGACCTTCGATAACGTTTGAAATGAAATTTCAACTTCCTCGAAAGATTTTCTTACTTCTTCTTATTCTTATTCTTCTTTTCTTTTTTTTTTGTTTCGCTCAAAAATTATCCTCTATTCTGCACTTTGTTGTAATAACATACATACATAGCGGTGAAAGTAATTCGGGCAATGAATTTGTCGTATATTTTGTATTTCTCTCTATCTCTCTCTCTTATTCTACTGCGTGCGTACGCTTTTATACGATCTATCAATATTAATAATAATAATAATAATGATAATAATAATAATAATACTAATGATTGTGATGATGATGACGATGACAACGATGACGACGATGACGACGATGACGACGATGACGATGACTGTGACGAAAATGGTGTAGTAATAAAAGTAATAAAGATAAAAATAAACGAGAAACGTTATTGCATATTGTTTGGATACGTAAGGGGAAATAAATCGATGAAATTATCTCGAAAGTTTATCAAATAATATCGTTTGAATCGTCGTCATTAAAGGTTAATCGTCAGCTTTCATAAGAATATATTCCATATAATAACTTTGATTCCCAATCTTTCGTCTAATATATGCGTGTGTTGTTTTACGAACGTAGGATCTAACACGCGCGCGCACACAAACACACATAGAGAGACATAAAATTCTTTACCACCGTGTAGCGTCTATACCGGATGCGACCACCTGTCGCAATCGTCTCTACGCGCGCGCGCGCGTGTGGTACACACACACACACACACACACACACACACAAAGCGCTCGTGCATCCTTCCATTCGGAAGTATAGAAATAAAAAAAAAAAAAAATAAAGATTAAAATGAAATGTAATTAAAGAAACAGTTGTAATAATTCAATGTTGATACACGTAAACGATAATATTATTAATATAAGTGTACTCAAAAGTTATTTGAGATTTTCGATCGATTTATATATAAACTCAATCGATTAATATAAATCAATATAAATAGATATAGTTAAATTATTTCTATTATATTATTAATTAATAAATATCGACGAACGATTCTTCTTTCACTCCGTTGACGACGGCGATGCTTGTGAGAAAATACTTCATAGGATCTCTTCGTTTAACGATGTTACGTTTATAAAGGAAAGAAAAAAAAAAAGAAAGAAAAAAAACAAAATTACTTTATATTTCGGTATCGTTAACGACCTGTTGCGTTAGGGACGATGGCATAATATTATTATTATTATTATTATTATTATTATTATTATTATTATTATTATTATTATTATTCGTAGCAGCCGCCAGATAACTCGAATTTGTTTCTTCCTTCTTTAATGCTCTCAAATAATCCCTTCTAGCACTTAAAACCTCTTCCATTTGTTTCTTATGCCTTAGGGCAAGTTCGAGCGCCCTAAAAGTATATATATATATATATATATTTATATTTATATATATATATATAGTATATTTATATATATATATATATATATATATATATATATATATAAAATGAAAAATATGTCCAAAGGACGAGGGATGTTTTTTATTTTCTTTTTTTTTTTTTTTAATCGATAGATCACAAAATAGTCGATAAATAAATTTTACGATACCTATTCCAATTGTAAACTTTGACGTTTAACGTAATGGCCTCCTCGATCAATCCATTCTGCAAAAGTATACCTTCGGCCGCTAACAAATCACCGGACAACAATGCCAATTCCGCGTATCTTTCCGTTATCTTAGGCAAATTCTAAAATAAATGTTAATCGTTATTGGCGATAATCGTCGAATTAGATTTCGTATGTAATAATAAAGGGTTTAACGGGTTAATCTGTTAGAAAATTACCTTTATATAACGAACATAATCAACTTTATCGTATCTTTTGATAGCCGCGTAAGCTTCTTCCGCAACGTTCAATTCTTTATTATCCGTTGCCATAATGGCCATGCACGTCCATAATATCTCGTTCTAAGTGGGATAAAAAAAAAATAATTAAAAAAAAATGCACACACACACACACAAAAATGTGTTACATATATAACGTCGCGAAGAGAGTGACGATATCGAAAGAACGAGGATATATGTTTTGATTTTGTATACCTGAGCGATGCGACATAATGAAAGGGATTCCTTCCATTTTTTTTGTAATATAAGCTGATGCAAGCTCGTGAAAAAAGTGTAAAATTGGGACGAAACCAAAGCACCATCTCCGCGTCTTACATTGACCATACCGTTGTACACGCTGACAATGGTTGGTTGTTTGCCAAATTCGCTGTACGATAAAACAAAGTTCTGTAAGTTAAAGTATTATTTCGCGATAGTTGAGAGAGAGAAAAAGAGAGGAAGGCGTGGTCAATTTCGTTCGAACGTGTCAAACCTGCTCTCTTTGTCGATTCTAGTTCGTCGTATAATCTTTCGATCGCTATAATGTACGCAATTAGGACACAGCCATACGGACAAAGTGGCGTCCAACATTGCCGCCAATACATTCGCATCGATGGCCCATATAACATTTTGTGCCATGGCGGCTAGAAACAAAAAAAAAAAGAAATCATCTTCAATTTACCCTCTCGTTCGTTCTTCACTCTAAAATTGATATTAAATTATTCCTGTAAGATCGTACGTAAATGCCTACCTATTTTACAGGCACGTCCGTAACCCGTAGCTCTTATCGAAATTAAATATAAATCTTTGGTAATATCGATAAGTGCCAATTGTCGATCACTGGTATTACCGATATGGTTTAACGCCAATTGAATGATATTCTGCGGATGAGAATGAGATTGACTTTCGACTATCGGCTTGTTATATGATATCTCTAAAACGTGTAGAGCTGTAAAGAAATCATATTTTTTATCGTAGAAAAAATTATTTTAAATACAGGCTGATTATGTATTTTAAGTATTGGAATTCTTTTTTCAATTTCATACATTTTTCATTTTTTTGATCTCTGACGACAAGAGTATCATAACACAGGGATATGCAAGGCGGATATAGAGGTTCTTGCGTCATACCCTTCCATTTGGGGACACCCAATAAACGACCTTGATAATTGTACAAAGTTATGGAGTTCCATTCCACTAATAAAAAATGCCTACGAAATAGTAATTAAAATATTACTTTTTTTACGACGTGTTAGCGTACATTCAATAATTATAATTTTACTTACTTATTTGCAAGAATGACCGCCGATACTGAGCTACTTTTTAAGTCAAATATTGCGGGTGTATTCCAATTAGTGACAGAGTAAATGTGACATTGGCCTGGAGTTATCACAATTAAATGATCGAAACCAAATGCCAATAGTACAACGCGATCCGATATTTCTATAGTTTCGTGAACTTCGTTGCCAACTTCTCTAATTTCTAATACTTTCCTTTTGATTAAGGTAGCTTCGTAATTGTTCCATTCGAGTCTTCTACATAACATCCGCATTAAAGATATCATTGTAATCGTTCCAATAATTTTCATTATACATTACAATAATTTGTTATAAAGAGAACTTACTTCCCTATAACATGGCCAGTCAAAACGTTATTTCCACAAGCCATAGCTACTTGAGTACTGTCGCTAGACCACGCTATGCTATACACACTTCCGGAATTAATTTTTTCCAAAGAATGGGACCACTGAACAAACGGAATAAAAAGTTTACGTCATACGATATTTAATTTGTTTATATCAAAATATAGCTTTATCATACCAACCCCGGTTCTATCGCAAAGTTTAATTATGTTAAAAGTTCCAATGGCAAAATAATCGCCCGAACTGCACCAACTAACTGCTGTAATGGGATGATCACTGGGACTACTATTATAGATTGGACTACCGTTAGAATCCCAAACTTTGTATCGACAATCTTCCCCACCGGATATAATAAATCCGTGATTGTGATTCCAGCAGACGGTCAGGACAAGACCTTCGTGAGCATGCCACTAATAACACAAGTAAAAAGTAATCCTTATAATAAAATATATAAAATAAAATAAAATAAAATACGATAAAAACATGAAAAAAAAATCTGTAACCTTGTAAGGTTTAGAATTGGAATTAAGTGATTGGAAAAATAAATATCCTCCCTGTGAATATAGTATTTTAGTACAATCCGGACTCCAGTCTGATGTTAAAATAGATGAGTTGCCTCTGACTATTACAGAACGAAGCATACCGCTACGTGACCAAACTTTTATTAAACCGTCCTCACCAGCTGAAATTATACACACACACACATATATATATAAATACTTTATAAATCATTTATATTAATTAATTATCTTTGTATAAATTGTGTTATTACCTGTAAACAATACTGAACCATCCGTACTCCATTTGCCAATCGTAACAGCACCCTTGTGAGCTTCGATACTTTTTTCAATACGACCATTTTTATTGACCAAATGAAACCTTCCTGTATAGAATAAAGTATTGGAAAATGAAGTATAATACGATTGATTCTGATATTTTCAAAAATTGAAATACATACCGTCTGCTGTAGTGATCAAAAGTATGTCTAACGATTGTTTTTTACTTGCTGTTATTAAATGATTAGGACGTGGATGCCATTGCATAGAAGTAGGAAAAAAATCCGTTGGAAATTCTGCGATAACTGCCGAATGTGCGTTTCCGCTTTCCAAATACCAGCATATCAGTAAATGATCCTCTCTGGAGAAAGAAAAAAAAAATAGAAACAATTATTACAAATGGAATTGCATGTTTTGATAATTAAAAAAAAATTACCCGCAAGAAAATATTTCTTCTGCCGAACTCCAAGCTACGCATGTAACTAAATTTTTGTGACCGCTACTACTTTGCACAGATATTTTAAACCTCATTATATTGTGTGTATATATATATATTTCTATACATATATGTCAATATATTATAGTGACAATATTCAATTCACAATATAGTAATAATTCATATTATTCGAAGTATATAACGTTTGAAATGTATGAAAATATAAAAGTATTGTAGTAATAAATGCAAGAGCGGGTAAATGCGATTTGTTTTCCTTCTCGTTACCATGGTGATAGTAATAATAATAAATTATGACGAACAGTTATTCTATCAACGTATGTACGTATAATATAACGTAGGAAGATTTAAAAATATTTGTTTACTGTCGCACTATCAAAATTAATTAAAATAACCGACGATTCAAATCCGAATTCGAATTTGAACAGATTCGAAATCGATATATCTCTCTTCCAATCGTTCTTACTAAATCTCATTCAAATGCTCCCTCCCCTCCCATCGAATCGCTTGATCAATAATTATTCTAAGAAATCTCTCTACGCGAGATATTTCAAATCGATAATATCGATTCGTTTCGACGAATCGAAAAAAATCTTTCGAACGTATATCTCCAACGACGTTTTCTAATCGAACCAACGAGATCATAAACCTCGGATGGGTAAAAGGTCACGCAGAGAGAGACAGACAAACGCGTGGTTGGATAATACATGAGAATAATTTCGGCGATTTTCCTAAAAAAGAAAATAAACGGATCAGCAATACGATTAAACGCGCGATAATCGAATAAACAACGAGGACAACGAAAAAGATTTATTATTCGTATGTGTTCGAACGGATTTCGATATGATAATTAAAATCGATCGAATTCGAACGATAAGAATATGACGAATAATTAATAAACGAAGGCGTATCGTCGTCGTCGTCGTCGTCTTACGAATCGTCCGATTTAAAACGCGCAAGTCGATTTAATTGTAGCACCGTGATTGGTCGATAACTAACCGTACGATGAAATTCGTACGATGAACGTTTATAAAGAGAGCGTTCGGAAAGCGCTCCTTATTTTATCGTACGTAAGAAGTAAGTTCGAATATCGTCGTGGTTTGCCGCGAGAAATCGACCAATGAGAGAACGTGCTCGAAACAGTTGAAGGTGTAACGACTTAAGGTTAACATATGGACGCGGCGTTAGGTTGGGAGAAGAGTGAGTGAGAGAGAGAGCGAGAGAAGAGAGAAAGAGAAAGAGAGAGAAAGAGATAGATAGATAGAGAGAGAGAGAGAGAGAGAGAGAGAGAGCGAGCGAGCGACCGAGCGAGAGGGAGGGAGAGAGAGAGAGAGAGATAGATATAAGCAGCAAGTACCCGATGCCTTTTTTAACGCGAGCATGTGAACGGATCTCGGGAGCCGAGACTTTTCAACGCGGAGCATCCTCCTGAGAATATACAAGTTATCTCTCCTAAAGGAAAACGGGTTGAGACTCGTACGCGGAATAGTATTATCGATATAATATATGGTGTTATAGTTTGGATATTAACGACGTAAACACGTGGGGTTAGTCGATATTATAACGCGAGTGGTGGGACCCCCCGTTGTCGTCGTTGTCGTTGTCGTCGTCGTCGTCGTCGTCGTCGTCGTCGTCGTCGTACGCACCCCCCTCCCCCCTCACGTACCCCCTACCCCCCTCCCGTGTATCTTCGTCGGCTTACATTGTTTTTATAATACTCGTCGGGTAGTCGGTCGGTCGGTCGGTCGGTCCGGTCGGTCGGTCGGTCGGTCGGTCGGTCGGTCTATCGCGGTTTCGGTCGCGCCTGGCCTGCCTAGGCCCCGTGGCTCTTGGCTGCCTTGTCTCTCTCTCTCTCTCTCTCTCTCTCTTTTTCTTTACGTTGCCGCGAATGTGAATAATCGACGACGTTGTTATATCGTTCTTTACTTCTACTTCATCTTCATAATCATCATCATTATTATCATCATCATCATCATCATCATGAACCGCTGCTGCTATTGCTGCTGCTAATTGCTGCCGCTATTGCTATTGCTATAGTCGCTGTTATCATCATCGTCAACTAATACCAATATTACTACTACATTACTACTACTACTACTACTACTACTACTACTACTACTACTACTACTACTACTACTACTACTACTACTACTACTACTACTACTACTACTACTACTACTACTACACAACTATCATCGGTATTACTACACTACTACACTACTGCTACTACTACCCACCACTGCTACTACATTTACTACGACGAAAAGTACGACACAACTATTGCCGTTGCCGCTACCGCTGCTGGTGCTGTTAACGCTGGTGCCGCTGTTGTTACTCCTGCTCCTGCTTCTGCCATCGTCGTCGTCGTCGTCGTCGTCGTCGTCGTCGTCGTCGTCGTCGTCGTCGTCGTCGTCATTGTCGTCATTGTCGTCGTCATTGTAGTCGTCATTGTAGTCGTCATTGTCGCCGTTGTCATTGCCGTCGTTGTCATTGTCGTCGCCGTCGCCGTTGTCGTCGTATAGTAGTCGTCGCGAAGTTTGCGTACCCGCCACCATCGTCGTACGAATAATACGTCTATCTATTTCGAAGGACTTTAAAACGCCCGTGGAAATTGGCCCGTTTTAAAGGCAAATACAGAGAGAGAGAGAGAGAGAGAGAGAGAGAGAAAGAGAGAGAGAGAGCAAAAATATATATACATATATACGTATACACGCACGCACGCATGCACACATACACACACAGCACAGACACAGACACACACACACACACACACACACACACATATATTAACAGAAAGAAAAAAAAAAGGAAAATAATATTATTATTAATACGTGAAAGAGGGGGTGGAAAAGGAGTAGGAGGAGGGTAGGAGGAGGAGGAGGAGGAGGGAATCCTTGTGCTCTTTATCGCAAAAACCCCGACACATAGGCTCTCTCTCTCTATCTATCTATCTATCTTTCTCTATCTTTTTCTCTTTCTTTTTCTCTCTCTCTTTCTCTCTCTCTCTCTCTCTTTCTCTCACACTCTCTCGCGAGTTAAGTACTACTACATCGTGATTGTCACTTGATAGCATCCGAGGCGCCAAACTTGTCCGCATCGGCGCTTTCTCCAGACCAAGTAGTATCAATGTTGTCTGGCAATGGTGTGTAAGGAGAACGTGGTATCATGGTTTGGGAATCTGTCCAGGTAAATTTCTTGTTCTCTCTTTTTTTTTTTTTATTCCTTTTTCCTTCTTTTTCTTTTTCCATATTTCACGTTATTTATTTCTAACGACGACGATTATAAAACAATCGTTAAAACCCTACGAACATCTCTCTCTCTCTCTCTCTCTTTTCCTTTTTCTTCTTTCCCCTCTTCTACTCGTCAACTCCCTCCCTCCCTCCCTCCCTCCCCTAAGTCACCCATCATTCTACCTCCCTGTACATATCCGTCTCTTTCTATCTTACCGTTTATCTATTCCTCTCTCTTTCTCTTTCTCTTTCTCTTGCCATTTCTCTTCTTTATTCTCTCTCTCTCTCTCTCTCTCTCTCTTTCTCTCATTCTGTCCCTCCCTCTCTCCTCCGATTTTTTTCTTCCTTCTCACAACGCGTCCTCCTATGTTGCGTTGACTTGACGTTTTACGATTTATACTTTTATATATTTTCTCATGTTTATGTATATATATGTATATGTACGTATCTACGTATGTACGTACGTAGACGTACGTACGTACATACGTACATACGTATAAATATCTTTCTTATTTCTCAAGCTACGCTTTCTTTATTTCTTTATTTCTTTCGATATTTCGTGATAATCACGTAGGTTTTCCTCGTTCATCCTTTGATTTTACATCGTTCGAAATGGAAAGAAAAAACTGTCGTGGGATTCTCTTTTTCCCTTCCCTTTTTTTTTCTTTCTTTCTTTCTTTCTCTTTTTCTTTTTTTCTACTCTTCTCTCTCTCTCTCTCTCTCTCTCTCTCTTTCTCTTTTTCTTCCCTATCCTATCCTCCCCTCTATCTCTCTTCGCGAATTTATCTTTTTAGATACTTCTTACGATTGAGATAATTTTTCCTTCCTTGCTTTTTCCCCCCTTTGCTTTAATATATATATATATATATATATACATACATACATACATATTTCAAATTTTATTACCTACGTTAACGATAAATTTTCTTGACTTATAATTGACGAGTAGTTATAGATAAAGATAAGGAAATTGTTTGTATATATATATATATGTATACATATATATATAATATGTATATATATATGTATGTATGTATATACACATATAGGTATAATAAATTTCGATAATAATAGATATTGCTTGGATATTTTTTGTGAGGTAATCGACATAGCCAAAGTAATATTTTATTATTATTATTATTATTTTCTTTTAAATCTGACGATATTTCGAGAATAATACCGTGTCGGTTTCGCACGTTGAATCGTCTTATTAAATGAATATATCCTTTTTTCATTATGGGGACACGTTATGCTTTAACGTGTATGTATGTGTTGTATATGCACGCGTGCTATAAGAGCGTGATCGCGCGCGCGGGCGCATTCTCGTAGGACACGTATGAATGCATTTGAAAACATACATATGTGTATATATATATATATATATATATATATATATATATATATGTATATATATATATATATATATATTTACCAATTACTTTTTCATATAACATTTGACTTTGGATACCCCGAATGATACCTTTCATATTTTACTTGTCTCTACGCTCTCCAACGTCATTGTTCCTATTACTTCTTCCTTCTTTTATTTTTTTATTTTTTTTTTTTTCATTTTCACGGCCTTTTCTACTCTTGCTTTCTGGTAAATTTGATAATTAACGGCAGCCTGTCGTGCAGAATAAGCATATTCTTCTTTTTGTTTTCTTATTAACTACGAATCAATATTCAAAATCCTTCAATTATACTATTCTTAGCGAGTACAAACCTCTTAGATTGGATTAACGTCGAATTTGCTTTGATCTTGTAAATAACTAACCTGTCAAATCTTAAAATATACTGTGCTAATTATAGGATAAGCGTATTATTGTACGTAATACTTGATGACTTTCGCAATAATAATTGTGTTATTTATATATATGTGTACAAATTTGTATACACTTATATATACACACATATATATATATATATTTATTTATATGTATATATATATATTACATATTAAGTTTTATTATTGTCAATAAGTTCTTTAATGCTCTTAATAGTATGTCAATTTACACATATGTTTATGTCTGTGCAGTTATAAACGAATAGATGTCATGTGCACGTTGCTAAATATGTGCTTGCCATTTGAAGTACGATACCTTGGCACATGTGTCGAGGATATTGGAAAGCGTGATTACAATGATCTACGCGATACTGAGCATCATGCGAACAATGTCTCAGATCTCACAGAGCTGACAAACCTTGGTGTCACGGACAAGCGCACAAGAAGAAAACTTGCTCTCTATATGGCACTTTTACATTCTTGCAATTATGCGTGCGCTGTGATATTATACAAGAACTTGTCAAACTTTGATTATCAAGAGATTTCCAATCTACTCAATGGGACCACTTTTACTCCGGACGATCAACCTCTGGAAGAATTACTCTTACTATATACAATGGCGTTAAATCATCCAGCCTTTACATACGAACAGAAGAGTGTATTTGGTAACATTTACATTAAACTTCAGGAGGAGGAGACACGGTTTAATCTTTCAAAGTCTATCACTTCTGCCAAACCCATACAAGTAATATCCAATGTCTATGCATTTCTTATTGCGTATTAGTATTTTATTTGATTTGATTTGATTTGATTTTTTTTTTCTTTTTTCAAGTTATAACTGCTAATGAATAATCACTTGTTTGCGGTATCATTTACAATCATGCTTCACGGTAGTTCATTCGTTTTATACAGCTGTCAAATATTTTGATATGACTTATAAACTAAATCTATAATAGCATAGAATTGAATAACAGGTGGTTATTCATTCGTCTTTATTAAATATAATGAAATTAACACCTGTTATAAATATCATAGCGAAGAAAATTGCTTGTAGTATTTTGTATTGCGTATCATTGCATAGATTAATTTATTTACAGGGCTGTACACCATGCATTAACACGAATGATAGATTAGTGGATCCTGAAATGCAAAGTAGTTGTTTGATGCCACCACCTCAAATGCAAACTTATCATGGTATGTTAGTTTTACGGTAGGAAAAGAAAAAAAAAAAGAAAGAAAACTTTAATACCTTTTAAAGTAAATAATATCACCAAAGATATGAATATAATTTATATTTTATCTTATTCATTCGCAGGGGATATGTCGATGAGAAATAATCCGATGATGAGCGGAGTACCGCCAGGTATTTCCATGCCTCCACCTGGCTTATGTTTGCCAGCTCCCGAACAAATGTCGATGGGTTCAGGGGGCACGACGCAATATCTCCATCTTGGCTTTCCATCGGTCAATCATTTACCACCGTGGACAGGTCAGGTTGTAATGGGAAATCAACTGATGTATCATACCGGTGACATGTTGGCTTATCCACCTTCCCCTTTAGTCAGTCGCCAGTCCTCACCATCCCAATCACGATCTCCTAGTCGTAGTAATTCGCCAATGGGTAGGAGAAACAATGCGATGCCACGTACATCTT